>JAFVLL020039922.1:74738-86724 GCA_021397915.2 Tor tambroides | reverse complement strand
TATATATATATATATATATATATATATAGATAGATAGATATAGATATATATAGATAGAAGGGTCAGTTTTCACATTATGATCAGTGAAACCTGAACACAGACAAAACATTTTGTGACTCATAATCTTCAAACATAAAAATTTAATAAAAAAACCTGCCGTTGTGTATGTGTCATCATGAGATTGTTTGTTCTCATGCTTGTCAGGAAGAGGAAGCAGGAAGAAGAGGAGGCAGAGCAGAAGAAGAGGGCGACTGAGGCAGCATATCAGGGTGAGATTTACATTCAGTCAGCACTTTCAAAAGTTAATGCCTCCAAAAAAGAAACAATTTTTTAAAATTATATTAACTTAGCAGTGTAACATATTGCTGATGTACTTGCAAATAATATTAGTTTAACACGCATCTTATTGCAAATATATTAAATTTTTAATACTAGAATATTTCTGCTTTTTATTACTGTGGGCTTATTCTGGCAGTCAAATGTTTATTTTGTGTAATGATGAACTTATCTAATTTTTTTCTTTCTTTCCAGTTCGTCAGGCAGCTAAAAACACACCAAAGAGAGTTCCCAGCGTGACAGTACGTTCTCCACCCAGTGCTAGTTCTCCCAGTGTGGACGTCTTGCAAGCAGACACATTGCAGCCAGTGACGGATGAATCCTGTGCCAGTCCAATGGTGAATTCCTGCCTCTTTTTTTTTTTTTTTCTTTTTTTTTTTTTAAATTAACATTTAAACCTGAAGCCGACTAAGAAGTCAAACTCATGATTTCTCCATCTAGGCTCAAGGATTGACCGTCTTCATGCCTGTGTCAGAGGTCACAGGTCCAGGGCCTAAAGAGTCAGGTGTGGCCCCTCTGGTAGATGAGTCCCCACAGAAGAAGCACCTTGCCCCGAAAGCCACACCACCTCCCTCCCCGCTGCTGTCTGAATTGCTGAAGAAGGGCAGTCTCATCGCTGCCAGCTCTAGACTGGTGAGTGTGGGATACTGTAAAGCACTCAAAGTTTAAGCTTTTGGATTTAAGGGGCATGTCACAGCAAACAGGATTTTGCCTGTGTCATGTCCCAAACCCATTTTCCATTTCTCAACCCTCATTCATGTCTACTTTATATTGCCCTATAAACATACTCTAACATTCACAATGTAAAGCTCCCTCTTCAGGCCAGCCCATTTATACTAACTAAACTGCAAATATGGACAATCAAAAATTATGTTATTGACATCGCAATGATTAGCACATTAACATTTAACAGTAAAGGGTTTACACTGAGTATTCTGCAATTTGACAAGGGCCCAGTTTTTAGTACACATTTCACATGCAACAATATTAGCCAATCATAACAGAGTAAATTTATATATGAAAGTTTTAGGGGCTGTTTACACCAAACTTTCTTAACCTTTTGCTATGCTGCTTTTTAGTTGTTTTTCTACATAAACATCCACTAGACAGCATTTTTTGCTTTTTTTTTTTTTGCTCTGCGATGTGAGCAGCATTTTTAGAGGCGCTGTGACAAAACCACATGTTTACTAATGAGTCAGAATGCAGGTATTATATATGTAGTGTTATAGTTTTTATTCATTTTTATATGAATTTATTTTTCAATTTTTTGTTTTCATTATAATTTTGTAGTAATGTTCTTATGCACTTTTCTCATATTTATTAGTTGTTTTTTTTAGTAGATTTCTCATTACTTGGGCAAGATTTAAAATTTTTGTGTATGGTTTTGTATCAAATTTGTTTTGTTTTTTGTTTTTTTACTTCAGCCTAATTTCAATTAACAAAAATGTTTTATTAATAGTGTTCATTTTAGTTAACGATAATAACCCAGTGTGGAAACTAAACTATGATCAGGGTGCACATAAGTGGTTAACGAAAATTAAAAATGCGCTGTATAAATAAGTTTTGACAGCGCATTTGTGTACCGACGTGGATGACAGCTGTTATTGCACAATTACCATTTTAGATCGACAAAGTTTACTGTATGTGATCTCTATTCAAACTGAAAGCATAATCTAGGCTAGCCGCTGCCATTTTCAAAGCAAAACTGTGACATTTCATTCACTGACGCTCTTCAATCAGCGGCGCTAAACCCAGAAGCGCATATACTTACTTGCCGGCAACCCGCCAAAATAAAAGCTCGCTGATTTTACGTTTGAAAATGATGAAAATTAAAATAATAATAATAAATGCTAAAATATTAGCATTTTATTTAAGTTTACTATAAAATAATTGTATTTGTATGTAATAATCCCTTTTTATTTTAAAATAAAATAGTATTATCACACTTAATTATTTAGTTTATTATTTTATTTAAAAAAATAATAATAATAAAGTGCAATAATATTATTATCAGAATTATTAATTTATTTTTTTATAGTTATATTTTATGGGTCACACTACATGCCGTGGCCCGTGTGAGGACCAAACCAAATCTCCAGGTACTCGTATGAGAACCAGGCTGAAAAACTTATGTGCACCCCTGACTATGATTGTTTTTGGTGCAAGAAACCTTGACTAACATATAGGGCCAGTTTTACTAAACAGGGCAAATTGGCGCAAGAGCGCAATTCCAAAACAGTGCCGAGGGGCGTGGAAATTTCTGTGGGTGATTTACGAGCAATGCGCAAATTAAAGAACACAGACGCAACATCTCATTTATATATCGATCGACCAACGCAATATACCAAGTGCAGCGCAAATTAGCACAAATATTCGCAAATAAAGATGCCACAGTACATTGAAAAGAGACGAAGGCCAAAAAATGGAGGGTTGCAAGAAGTTTTGATAGACCGGGTATTGTGTGACTTTTAGTTGAGGATTCCAAGTTGTCTTTTATTAACTGAAGCAAATTAAAAATAACATGGTCTGACAAAGTATATGTTCAGGTAATGTGTTCTTCTGGCATTCCAAATAAATTAATATGTGTGGAAAAAATCCTCTCCCTTCTACCATGTGCTCTCTCTTCTCTGCTGTGCCTCCTCGCAACAATAATTGCAGCCATTTCAAGTGCTAAATAGTTCAAGACATGCTTTTTTTGGCGTTAAATAATGGGGCAAATACCAGTAATACCAGTAATGCAAGCTGTTAGTAAAACTGGCCCTAAAAGTGTAAAATGTCTGTAGATTTTGTGAATGATTTCTCATATTGTTCTGTGTGTGTGTGTGTCTGGCAGGTGGTTGAAGGTGACGTGGCCACAGGTTTGAGTAATGGATCTCATGGAGTTGAGCTTCACACTGCTGCAACTGCTCTGCCTGCTAATCAAGACATTACAGCTGGTAAACACAGACACTCTCGTCTTTCTACATGTTTTAAATGTGCGTTTTAAATGTCTCTCTTCAACGTTAAACATTTTCTGTGTCATTGAACAAACTGAATTTTGAATTGTGCTGTTTTGGTTTGATTTCCTTTAGCACTATTGCATTTTTACCATGCGTCCTGCATGCAAGTTTTAGATTTCATGTTCTCTGTAGAACATTATTACAGTGTAGTTTGATTATTGTGAAAGTAGCTGTGTGCTTTAGTGTGTGTGTGTTTGTAGCGCTATATGTGTCTATATATGTCTCTGTGTCAGATGCTCCTACGTTATCTCGTCTGTTGGAGAGCGCCACCCCAGCGCAGCAACCTGTCAGTGCTGATCCCCCTAAGCCCCCCACAGTGGTCCCCCCAGCCCCGGACCACCTTTCTATGCCCAAAACAGGTCTCTGATCTCTCTGATTTTCTCTCTTCAGCACTCTCTCTGTAGAACGGTCAGTCTGTTTTGTTCAGGCAGTCTATTTCCTGTTCGTGTCATGGGATGTGTAGTTCATCTTTATCCAATCATAAATCACTCAGACTGCACTGACAATGCTGGAGTTCTTGGATTATATTCTAGAATAACAGTTAATACCAACAAAGTTTGTGGTCGACAAGATTTTTTTTTTAATATTCACGAAAGAAGTCTCTAATGCTCATCAAGGCTGCATTTATTTAATAAAAAATACAGTATTACTGTAAAACTTTATTTCAATTTAAAATAACTGTTTTCTATGTCATTATATTTTAAAATGTAATCATTCCTGTTATGCAAAGCTGAATTTTCAGCATCATTACTCCAGTCTTTAGTGTCACATGATCCTTCAGAAATCATTCTAATATGCTGATTTACTGCTCAAGAAATATTTCTCATTATTAACAATGTTGAAACAGTTCATATTAAAATTACATATATTTTTTGCTTTTTTCAGGATTCTTTGAAGAATAAAAAAACACTTTTGTAACATTATAAATGTATTTGTCACTTTCAGTCAATAATGTAATGCATCCTTGCTGAATAAAAGTATTAATTTCTTTCCAAGAAATGGCACTAACCCCAAAGGCCAAATTCAGCCTTTAAAGGGTTCACCCAAAAATCTAAATTCTGTCATCATTTACTCACGCTCTAGTTTCTTTCTTCTGTTGAACACTGTTATTTTGAAGAATGTTGGGAACTAAACGGTAGCCATTGACTTCCATAGTATGTTTTCCATACTATGCAAATGAGTGGCTACAGTCAAACAGTTGATGGTAGCCATTCACCTCCAAAGTAATTTTTTTCCATACTATGGAAGTCAATGGCTGTTTTGTTAACAAAATTCTTCAGAATTTCTTCTTTTGTGTTCAACAGAATAAAGAAACTCATATGGGTTTGGAACAATGATGAGGGTGAGTAAATGATGACAGAATTTTCATTTTTGGGCAACCTATCCCTTTAAAAACATTGTGGTTTTTCCTTTTAAAAAGAATCATTACTTCCTCTTCAGAGCACTCATGAAAGAGTTAAACCATAATAAGAGTACTCTAAGTGATGTGTTTCCTGTTGTGTGTAGGAGCTGCAGCCGTTGCTGAAGGTTCTGGAGCAGAGGCAGTAATGGCAGGATCGTCCACACCGGCAGAGGTAGAGGGGAAGGAGGCAGAGCTGGTGGAGGAGGACACAGTGGTGTCAGTGTCATACATGGCCCACGAACTGGACCTGGAGACAGTGGGAGACATCATTGCAATCATAGAGGAGAAGGTATATGCACACAAACACATATACAACCACCTGTATACAGCTGGAATGATGTGATTGGTTGCTACTTCATGGACTGTTAAAGGGATAGTTCATCCAGAAATGAAAATTCAGTCATCATTTACTCACCCTCAAGTTGTTCCAAACCTGTGTGAGTTTCTTTCTTCTTTTGAGCTCAAAAACAGATATTCTGAAGAATGTTGCTAACCAAACAGTTGACGGTAGCCATTGACTTCCATAGTTGACGTTAGTGGGTACCATTCAACTCTCTGACCCACCAAGCGCTTTCATGGTCCCCTCCATTTTTCCATTTTCCCTTCATAGTTCAAAAGCTCTTCCTTTCTGTTGCCAAATCTGAGTAATCAAAAACTTCTGTCTCAGGTGGACGATCCCGTGGAGGCTTTGGACGCAGCCGCAGTGGAGGCAGCTCTCTCTCTCTGTGAGGACCCAGCGGTCGGGGGCCACCCCCTCACCAGCCCTTGGGAGTCACAGACCTTTAAGGCAGCCGAACCAGAGCCCATTGTCCAGCAGAGTCCTGCCCCAGCGGTCACGCAGAGCTGCCCTGACCCCGTGGGTGTGCAGGGAGAAATGGAGGTTCTGGTAGAGGAGGCTACAGAAACCGAAGCGGTTGATGAAGTGACAGGGGACACTGTGGCACCTGCCGCCCCTAACACAGAGCAGAGCCAAGACTCTGAGGTAAAGACGGAGGGAGAAGGAGGGATGGAGGAAACGCAGCAGGAGAACAGAACCCCGAGTCCAGCCGTGAAGTGTGAGGGGGAGGACTGGGTTCAGCCAGAGACCGTGACGCCCTGTCTGGACTCAGAGGATAGCTCAGCCTCGGCAAAAGACACGAAGGTATCAGCAAAGCAGCAATGTTGTTCTTTTGAAAAAGAAAAACTGTGGAACTTTATTACAATTACAAAAACAAAAAAAAACATGTTATTGTATTTTAAAATGTAATTTATTTCTGTGATGCAAAGCTGAATTTTCAGCATCATTACTCCATACATATTTATATTTTATATATATATATATATATATATATATATATATATATATATTATTTATTTATTTTATTTTTTTTTTTTTTCAGGATTCTTTAATGAGTAAAAATAAATAAATCTGAAAAAAATAAATCTTTGAATTTTTTGTAACATTTTAAATGTATTTGTCATTTTCGATCAGTATAATGCATCCTTGCTGAATAAAAGTATTAATTTCTTGTAGAAATGTTGCTGACCGCAAAGGCCAAATTCAGCCTTTAAAGAGTTCACACAAAAATCAAAATTCTGTCATCACTTACTCACCCTCCAGTTTTCTTAGATGAACTTTATTCATCTAAGAATCCTGAAAAAAAATGTATCATGGTTTCCACAAAATTATTAAGTAGCACAACTGTTTACAACATTGATAATAATAAGAAATGTTATTTGAGTAGCAAATCAACATATTACAATATATTTCTGAAGGATTATGTGACACTGAAGACTGGAGTAATGACTGTAAAAATTCAGCTTTGTATCCCTGGAATAAATTACATTTTAAAATATTTTAAAATATTAAACAGTTATTTTATATTGTAATAAATATTAACATGTGTTTTTAACATATTTTTAAAGAAAAAAAAACCTTCAGCTTAGTCCACTATAAATCACTTATGATTATAGCATCAGATGAAAGCATAAAATGTTACAAACAAATGTCTTTTTCTAGAAAGTGAATGAGTAAATACACTGATGACCTCCAAAAATGACAAAGCACCATAAAAGTGGTCTGTAAGACACATGCACAAGTCTAATGCAGTCATATGATTGCTTTATGTGAGCAAAAGACCAACATTTAAGTTATTCACTAAAAATTATACCTTTTGAACAGGGGCGTAGCGTCTGGGTATGCAGGGTATGCAGCCCGACCCGAGCCCGTGTCTTTTTTCTCTCTCTCTCTTCCCCTTTACACAACTGCTGTTGCAGCAGCCATTAAAAAAGTTCAGTTTTGGTTCTTAATGGCAAAGTGGTTATATTTCGTTTCGTTTCTTTAAGTTAATTTAGAAACATGATGGGAACATTTTATGTTTGTTAAATTCAAGTTGTATTTATTTTTTTAAATACCAAGCGGCCAGCGCCAGACAGTGAGTTGAGCATATGTTTGATCAGTTTAGCCTTCTCAAATAAACACAATTTGAGACATAAAAAAAACTTCATGCATTTCACAATATAAATTTAAAAATTTAAGATAAATGTGTGACAAATATAAAATCGTTTGTGCTAAAAGTGGAAGCTGAAGCGCGCTTTGAAGGACATGGAGGCGCTAGCGAGATCACTTGAATTTTTTTTTCTCTTAATAAGAGAGGAAAATTAAAATACGCCGTAATTTTTCCTCATAAAGGTAAAAGTATACATCATTCGGAGCTGCAAATAGTTTTATTTGTGTGCACTCACATTATCAGCAAAATGTTTTGCTTTTCAAAATAAAGAAAACAAACAAGGGTGTCCTTATCTTGAGCAGGAACACTTCACAAAAACTGAACCGAATCTCAGCAAATACTTGCCTCACTGACATGATAAATATATTTATAGAATGCTATAAAATACTACTTTACAAAGAAATAATTCAAATCAAAAATGAAAAGCTCTTTCATTAGCCTATGTAATCCAAAAAAATGCGTTTCTCTCTAAAGGCACATCCAATGAGGAGATATGAGGAGTCAGGATCGTCAAACTTAATACTATTTTATTTTTATTTATTTATTTTTTTTTGTTTTGTTTTGTTTTTTGGGCCGCTGTGCCAAGATTGTGTTTGCATGCAGTACAAATACCCTACAGCGGCATTTTATTGTCACACTGAAAAATAACTAAATAAGATTAACGTCATACTAATTTAATAAAGTCAAAATTACGATAATAATATCCATATTATATAATCATATTATATTGCGTGAAATTAATGTGAAAATTACACTCTGCAAAAAAAAAAAAAGTCTGTGGCATCCAACCTGTTGTTCTTAACACGAAAAACAGCAATAACACGTATAGATATTTTTGAAACTCTAATTGATCGATTTCATGAGACATTCGTTTGTATAAATTGTTCTGATTTTTTTCAATATGCATTCAAATATTTATTCATGTTTATTTCGTGATGCAAATATTAAAGAGGAAAATATCATTAATTCACATGCCGCTTGAACTGAGGCGAATGTAGTTACCTCACTATAAATAAAAGAGCGCAAAACACATTTATTGTTGCATTTGATCTTAAAATTTACAGAAAAATGAGACTTTGTGTTATAATAAAAAAACACAAAGCTTATTGCGATTATTGGGTGGCTTGCGTGCAATGAATGGACTTGAAAACGTTAAATATTATTTCCAAGCATTTATACCATAATTAAAACAGCTTGGGAAGAGTCGCGTAACGGTATTTACGAAAAATCAACAAGTTATGCGAGTTGGAGCCCATATCATTTGGGGGGGCCCGTACAAATTTTATTGCATATGGGCCCGGGGCTGACTTGCTACGCCACTGCTTTTGAACCTCTGAATCTTATTTGCATTCAAATATGGTATGACAAGACACATTGGGCATCAGACCTGGTCTGAAGTGTCTTGACATGCTATATTTAAATGACTGTGAATGCAAATGAGATTTGAGCTGTAGTGAATTGGAAGAAAATGATTCAGTAACAACATAAATGGGACATTGTGCAAAAAAGCTTTTTTTTCTGTAAAAAAAAAAAAAAAAAAAAAAAAAAAGTCAAAAGAATTGAGGATATAACAGAATTTTCTAAATGTTAGTATTTTAATAATTTAACTAAATTCAAATGTTCTTGGTTCTCTGATGTTGGTTAATGATCACATGACACAGGCAAATAAAAGTGTTTTTTATTTCTAAGTTCTTTATTTTAATTTTACAATTCAACTCACAAACCCCCTGCATTTCCGTTACAGATTGAATTGATGGATGAATTAGTAACTTTGTTTAATATTCCTTCTTCAAATGCTGTAGGAGGTGAAGGAAGAGGATGGAGGCAGTGAGGTGGATGTGGATGAAGGGATGGAGATGAAAGAGTGTGGCGATGGGGACGGAGAGGGGCCGTATCTCTCAGAGGTTGATCCTCCTGCCAGTGAGAGTGAGGATGGGTACGGCAGTCACTCTCAGCGCTACACTACTGCCGACTCTACCGCCAGCAGCCCTGCCTCATCGCAGTTGTGAGTGTTTGTGTGTGAGCTTGTATTACATGTGTTTTAATCTTTCATTTGCCTTTAACAACTCTCTCTCTCTCTCTCTCTCTCTCTCTCTCTCTCTCTCAGCTCCATGTGCAGTGAAGATCAAGAGGCCTTGCAGGCTCAGAAGATCTGGAAGAAAGCCATCATGCTGGTGTGGCGGGCAGCAGCCAATCACAGGTGAGCTTCTCTTTCATACTTAACTCAGCAGCTGTTTTATGATGAGCACTGACCTGTAGACAGAAATGTGTTGTATGCCTTTGTCATTTATTGTTTTGTTTTTCAGGTATGCAAGTGTGTTTCTGCAGCCTGTGTCTGATGACATCGCCCCTGGTTATCACAGCATTGTACACAGGTATCGAGAAGAGACTTTCTTACTTTTTTGAGTATGTAGGCCTCTGTAATTTCTGTGATGCAGAAAACGTGAACATAATCATGGAATCCAGTCATAAAAATGGAATTTACTATATAACACCAAATGGCAAATTTAGAGTGAACAAATCAAAAGTATGTGAGTACTCGTAATTAATCGAATCAATATATGGACGAGTGTCTGGGAATATTAATATTAAAGCTGTATTAAATCATAAATCCAGAAAAAAAATAAAAACAGACAACACATTTTTCCCTAAAAAATAAGTTCATAGGGCCCTATTATTGTAAAAATGTTAATAAATTATTGAATTTTGAAAGTTTCATGCATTCATTTGACATGAATTTTATTAAAATGTATTTAATTCATTAAAGTGAAGTCTATAAAAATAAAACAGTTTGGGAGAAAATAAAACATTTCATAGGGTCGTAAAAATGTCATGTTGGTTAAACTTTTAATAAATTGTTGTTAAATAGTATAAGTTTCATGACTTAAATTCAGTGGAATAGACGTGCTTTTTAATTCCTAAAATTACTATTTATATTAACCATGAAAACATAATCCAGACAAATTAAAACTAAAACTAAAAACTTGAGAATTTGAGAAAAAAAAAACTGATTTCATAGGCCCTAAATATGTAGTTGTTCAGTAATACTTTAAGGTTCTATCATTAGTTAACATGAACAAACAATGAAAAATACTTCTAAAGGATTTATTGATCTTAGTTAATGTTAATTTCAACACTTCTACTAGTACATTATTGTGGGAATAGTTCATTAAAAATGAAAATTTGTAGAAAATGTACTCACCCTCAGACAATCCAAGATGTAGATGAATTTGTTTCTTCATCAGAACAGATTTGGAGAAATTTACATTATATCACTTGCTCACCAATAGATCCTCTGCAGTGAATGGGTGCCATCAGAATGGGAGTCCAAACAGTTTATGTTAATGGATTAACTAATGTCAGCTAATGGAACCTTATTGTAAAGTGTTACCATTTTTTCTGTTGGCTTATTATGTTTCTGTCCTTCCTGAAATCTCCACCTCCTCAGACCGATGGACCTGTCAGCCATCAAGAAGAACATCGAGTCTGGGCAGATCCGCACAACAGCGGAGTTCCAGCGTGACATCATGCTGATGTTCCAGAATGCAGTGATGTATAACAGCTCGGATCATGACGTCTACCACATGGCCCTGGAGATGCAGAGGGATGTTCTGGAACAGATCCAGCAGTTCTTGGCCACTCAGCTGATCATGCAAACATCAGAATCAGGCATCAGCACCAAGAGTCTGCGTGGAAGGGAGGCCAACCGCAAACAAGACCCCAATGAGAAGGTTAGAGACACACACGCATATTCACAAAAACCACAAGTGGAAACAAGACGCTGTGGAGAAGGTTGGAGGAATATCATCACACATAAACACAAACACACACACATACAGTGAGCACTATACGGCGAGACATAATCTCACAATGCTTTCACCACCAATTATTTGGCCAGTGACAATGAATAGTTTTTCAACAGACAAACTTACATTTATGTATTAGAGCAGATCATTCAGAGAGACAAACGAGAGCTTAAAGAAGCAGGAAGACGTAAAAGATATTTAAGACTGTTATTTTAGTAGTATTTGCATACTACTATTGTTATTAATATTTAGAATTAGCTGTTTTTCTTTATTTAAAATATATTTTTAATTTTTGAAATTTTGTTTTGTGCTTTTGTAGTTTTTGTAGTTTATTTTAATTTTATTTCAGTTAGTTACCAAGTACTGTTAATTTCGTTAATGAAAACATGACAAAAAAATTAATTGACAAACTTTTTTCCATGACTAAAATGAGACGATGATGAGACGACAGTAAGGTCAATAAACGATAACTGTGACTATATCAACATCAAATATCGTCGATGATAAAAGACGAGACTAAAATGTATTTTAAAAATTAAAAACTTTACCAAAATCTCTTATTTTAGTCAAAAAAGGAGACAAAATATTATTGATATTCACACATGAATATAATATTATCTCATGTGTGCGGTTGCCATATCAAGAGTTCAAATCCCCAAATCAGAGCTCATCTGTTAAAAGGATACATTTTCTGCCTGGTGTTTTGCTTAATTTTTGCAATCTGTCAACCATAAACTAATAGAATTTTCAATGTTATAATATTTTTTGTATGTTTTACAGTTTTCACAACTGAACTAAATTAAAAACACAACTAAAATGTACATTTGACACAGGACTAAGACTAATTTAAAAGACTAAAGACAAAAGACTAAATTAAAAATGTCTGACAAAATTAACACTATGACCAAGGCAGCATTTCTAATTTATTCTTAATTCTATTTTATTACATCTTTA
>JAFVLL020039922.1:25789-74639 GCA_021397915.2 Tor tambroides | reverse complement strand
TTCCTTCTTCACCTGTTTTCCTCTCTCCATCAGATGGTGTGGTGTGTTAGAGCTGACAGCTCGAGATGGAGGTGTAGCTGCTGTCAGACCTGCAGCACTGAGGATTGATAAACAGCAGCCGATGGTTCAAGGAAGGCGCGCGTGCGTGCGTGTGTGTGTGTGTGTGTGATGTCCTTGGACCAAACCTGCACTCCCGTATAGATTTTTTCAGAGATTTCAGGAGGGTTTGCATACGTGTTGCTTTGGATTATCCCTACGGCAGAGATTTCGAGTGAGACCTGTGGATGAAATATGAAACACAGTGAAAACTCAATGAGAGAGACAGACAGAAAGAGAAAACAGCACCAGTGAGAAGAACAAGACTAGAAAACAGTGACAATTTAAAAGAACCACACGATAGTGTGAAAAGCAATAAAAACTCTTGTCTTCTTAAATCAGAGTTTATCCTAATCAGCTGCAAACAGCCCATAAGATATTTTGCTGAGGTTATATTTGTGCAGCATCACACTGAAAAGCTCCGCCCACAGTCAAATGCCATTGGTCTAAAATCATGCTGCACATAACTGTATATTAAACAACAAATATCTCAGAAAAGGAAAAACACAAATTAGAACTCTCTCCAAAAAAAAAACTAACATTGAATATAAATTAATTTAATTTAAATAAATGTATAATTATATAAAAATAAAATTAATCATATAAAATTAAATGACATTATTATTATTATTATTATTATTATTATTATATTACCATAATTTTATAATATAATGTAATTACAACAAATATATGATATTTGTACTTTTGTACAAGAAATTGTAAAATTTACATTTGCGCTCATAATTACGTGTATTAGATAATCTATATAAAATATATTTAGTATTAATATTAAAAAATTCCCAATATCAACCGATTACCGATATTGTACAGTTATATTGTGCATCCCTAATTATTATACAGTTCTGTTTGGCAAAGCTAGTAAAACAGAAATTATACACATTACCATTAAAATAGCGTCAGCTGCACTGATGTGTGTGTGTGTGTGTGTGTGTGAGCACGTGTAAGCTTGTGGGCGTGTGTTTTCTTTAAAGAAAAAGCAAGAGCCAGAGAAAGAGGATGAGGAGAAATGTAGGCCATGAGAAATGTGCGCCCTGCAGAGGAATCCACGCGATCGATTGTCATATTCATTTGATGTCAGGCACAATACCAAAGTTAAAGGCCTGTATAAATAATCATAATTACAAAAAGCTCACTGATTGCTTTCCAATACACCGATCATCCGCTCTCTTCCGCTGGGGTTTGACGATTGATCTCTTAAGATTATTTGTGCGCTTTCTCTGTTTGTTTTATTTTCTTATGCTGTCGTACAGCGAGCTATATATTACGTTTCCTGCAATATTACAGAGCTGTGAGTAATGTGTAATGAGTAATGTGTGTGTGTGTGTATGTGTGTGTGTTTAAATGAGAGCTGGTGTATCGCCAGGGGGTGTGAGTGAGAACAGGCCGCAGTAATTGAATCCCTGTCTCTGTCTGATCTAGCCATTATACAAGTGTCTCTCACACACACACACACACACACACACACACACACACACACTTGCACATCTGCACAAGCCACACAAACACAGATTCAGCCTAATTAAATTTCTAGCGCACATCACTTGGTTTTGTTCTTTTTTTACTCTTCAAATGTAATTTTTCCCTGAGGACGATAAAATAAACATTAAACGCATCTAACACACACAAATTGCTCTATTTTATAGGACATTTTGTCTCCGAGGCTGAGGGAAGTTCAGACTGCGGCAGAAGACGGAAGAGAAGACGATGTAGCGGTGCAAAGTGTTTGCTTTCTTGATGTGTGTGTGTATGTGTACATTTCTACAAGTGTGTGTTCTGTCTGAATGTGTAACAGGTAATTCCCTCAAGTGGGATTTAGAATATACCTTAAAGGGATAATTCACACAAAAAAATAAATTCTGTCTGCATTTTCTCACCCTCACACTGATCGAAACCTATGACTTTCTAATGTGCAACAAAAAAGAGGATGTTTTAAAGAATGCTAAACATGATATCTCACAGAAGAAAAGTCATACATGTTATGTTATATATATATAATGATAATTTATGATAATTAAAATGTAATTACATTAAAATTTATTTTATATACACTGCCGCTCAAAAGTTTGGGATTAGTAAGGTTTTTAATGTTTTTTAAAGAAGTTTCTTCTGCTCATCAAGGCTGTATCTATTTGATCAAAAATAGAAAAAAACTGTTATTTTGTGAAATAATGTTGCAATTTAAAATAACAGTTTTCTATTTTAATATACTTTAAAATATAATTTATTTCTGTGACCAAATTTGAATTTTCAGCATCATTACTCCAGTCTTCAGTGTCACATGATCCTTCAGAAATCATTCTAATATGCTGATTTATAATAAATATTGGAAACCGTTATGCTACTTCATATTTTTGGGGGGACCTGTGATATTTTTTAGGATTCTCTGATTAATAAAAAGTTAAAAACAACAGCATTTATTTAAAAAAGAAATTTTGTGTTACAATATACAATGCTATTCAAAAGTTTGGGGTCAGTACATTTTTTCTCTTTTTTTTTTTAAAGAAATTAATACTTTTATTCAGGAGGGATGTGTTAAATAAATAAAAAGTCATAGTAAAGACTTATATTGTTAGAAAATATTTCTATTTTGAACAAATGCTGCTCTTTTTAACTTTGTATTCATCAAAGAATCAAAGAAAAAAGTATCACATGTTCCAAAAAACAATATGAAGCAGCAGAACAGTTTCAACGCTCGTAATAAATCAGCATATTAGAATGATTTCTGAAGGATCATGTGACACTGAAGACTGGAGTAATGATGCTGAAAATTCGGCGCTGCATCTCAGAAATAAATTCTATTTTAAAGTATATTAAAATGAGAAACCAATATTAGAAAATGCAATAAGATTTCACAATGTTACTGTTTTGTAATGTTATTATTTTTATATTTTTAATATAGTTTATATTTATTCACAAACACACATTATATACACACATATTATATTTATATACACACACATTAGTAAGCAGTACACTAATATTCCCTTTCCAGCACATTCCTATTAGGAAGTTTTAGACTGATAGTTTTTTAGACTGGGTTCCAAGACACCATTATATGTCATGTCTAATGATCTTGAACAAATTCAAGTGAGCTTTAATCAAAACCAAGTAAACATTTAGTGACCTTAGTGCTTATTTCTCAGTATAAATGGAGTCAACAGAAATGATAAATAAATGTACTCATTTTAAGACCTCCATCAAATGCCATTTTTATTCTTTACACCAAATGCAAAACCACACAGAAAGGATTGTGGGATATCACAGTCAAATATCAAAATCCAACCATGATGCAGGAATCTTAGTAGATAGGATGTTGAGCGAACACTAAAATTGGACTCGTTGCTTCCTACCTCTACAAAGACAGCATTTTTTGGTTTTCAGACACATTGATACTCACCCAACACTCATATTCATTCTGCAACACACCAGCACTAAACTTTGGCCTGGCAACCATTCACACAGCTTCTGAGTTCAGTCCTCCTGCTGTTCCCGCATCCAGCACAACAGTGTCCATCTCGCTTCGCTGTGAATAGAGCTCTTCCCCTGGGCCTCCATCAACGCTGTGAACTCCACGCCAAACCACAGCACAACTGTCTGCAACAAAACACCGCCTTTTATTCCAAACCATTTCCATTAAAGCACATTCTCACATGTTTGAAAGAGAGTTTAATCAGCTGGAACAAAAACCTGAGCTCATGCTGCTATCGAATGAGGAAAATAGCAAGTACTGATCTGAGATCCACCGATGGAGGCTCTTCATTAGTGATGGGATTAGACACAGAGCAAAAAAAAATGATCTCAGATCAGGATGGACTGTTAGACAGGTGTTGGTCATTAGCAGTCTCATTAGAGGGTGATATGAAGGGAAAAAAAAGACTCACGCAGATGTGAATTAGGTTCAGAGCTCCAGGCAGGTGGCAGATACTGGACAATCGCTCAATGTCAACCTCAATCCTGCCACGTCTCAGACAGATCACGTCTGAGAGTTTGACGAGCTCTGAAGACGAACTTCAGTCTGTTTCTGTTTATGCCGGTGACATTTATGTGATTATGAACAAGAGGTTTGTTGTGATATGGTAAGTGTCTGCAGAGGGCCATTCTAACACAGCAGGGATGTTGACACCAAGACTCTCATTAGATACAATGAGGCTTAATGAGAGAAATTAATGATGCCAGGATCCTGCAATGTTGAATGTGTGCATGTGTGCTTTTGACTTTCCTGTAGGCATGAAATTTCTGAAAAAGTCTCAGAAAAATAGAGACTAAAAATGGTTTGCAGGTCACTTTCATATTTAATAAAAAATAAGCAAAATAATTATAACCAACTATATATCTACGTATATTTAGGATAACAAAATAAATGCACTTTATTAAGATATTTTTGGTGAAATCCGAGAGCTTCCTGACCTTCAATAAATAGACAACACAGACAGTGGATAGAGTATCACGACGCATGTGCTTGCTTCGCTTCATGTAAACGACGCATGCGCATGCTGACGCATGTGCGTGTTAAATGTAAGCAGCAGCACCATGTGCATTCGTTTTCACATGACTCTGTTTACATGAAGCGGAAGCAAGCGCATGCGTTGTGATACTCTGTCCACAATGGCGACGCGCTGCAGCAGATTGGATGACGAGGAGAAGAATTGTTGAATAAAGTCGTTATTTTTGCTTTCTTTGTGCACAAAATCCATTTATTGACTGACAGCTCTTCTGTCCGCATGTTGAGGGAAATCGGGAGTAAGTGCAGAGGCGTTGTGTGTGCTGTGTGAACATGGTGTTACTGTAGTTCTAGAATAAATGTGAACATGCATTCACTCGTCTCACTTGCACAAAGACAGATTCAGTATTCCTCAAAATGAATAAAAATAGTGAAATGCAAACTCAGAATATGACACAAACTTGCAATAATTATATATGTTAAGAAACACAAATCTACTTTATGTATTTAATCCCATTTTATTTACCAATGTCTACACAAAAGTAACATAACACATTACTTTCCATAAAAAGCAACTAAGTAACACAATTAGTTACTTTTTTAGGGAGTAATACAATATTGTAATGCATTACTTTTAAAAGTAACTTTCCCCAACACCGCTTATATTTATGTTTATATATAAATATTCACATATTGATTCATGGTGGTAATACTCATACATTTCAATGTTTAATTTTAAGGTTTCAATTTCATTTAATTAGAAAAAATGCATACATTTATAAGAAAACAGATTTTGCCCCATGTTCCAAGGCATCATTATGTCATGTCTAATTATCTAGTGTCTAATTAGTGGTTCTCAACCCTGTTCTTTGTGTCTAATGTAAAATCTGCATCCTTAAGCAGTATCACTTTTTATTTCTCCTCTTTCCTACTACTTGTTTCACTTCTATTTCAGTTTTTTTATAACAATTTCTTACTATGTGTAAGTTGTTGTTTTTTTAACATGTGTGTTTGGCAGGGTTGTTTTTTAGGATTACTGATAAAATACTGTCGTTTGATTTGTATTTGTTATCTATTTTAATTTTAGTTAAATTATGTCTGAATTTATTATGTCTCTATAGGTCTTTTATAAAGTTTTAGTTTTATTTAATTTGAGTTATTTTAATACTTCAACATACTAAATGGAAATGAAATAATATATGTATATATATATTGAATTTATAAATGTGTATGTCTATATATGTATGTGTGTGGTTGTACATACACATATATGTAGTTGTTTTTTGCTGTTTGGCTTAGTGTTATGTTAGATTCATTATTATACTCTTATACCTTTTGTTCTTTAATATTTTGAATTGTTTTTAGCTTTATTTTTTGTTTTCATTTAAATGTTAAGTTTTGAAATTTTGTTGTATGCATTTGTCATTTTTATTTAATTCCTTTATTTTTAAAATGTGTATATGCAGTATTTATAAAGTTTTAGCTTTTAGTTTTGGATCTGTTTTCAGTTGTTTTAATACTACAATTGATTGCTTCTGTTGTCCTGATTTGTAAGTCGCTTTGGATAAAAGCGTCTGCTAAATGACTAAATGTAAATGTAATGTAAATGTTAAGCAAAGCCAGTTGAGAAGTGCTGATCTAGTTAAACTGAGCATCAGTTTATATTAAAAACAACAGATGTGACTGAGAGGTCTCCTCAAGGGTAGCTACGGGGACCGGCCACGTTTTCAGCAGCACTATTTTTTCCATTCATTTTCTCCATAAGCATTTTAAAATATCTTCAATAAATATTTGATTTGAGGCATAAAGTGTTTCCGTAAAATTTTGGAAATAAAATAAGTGTGCAAAGCTTAAAGGAATAGTTCCCCCCAAAATGAAAATCTGCTAAAAACTTACTCAGGTCATCCACGATGTATATGAGTTTGTTTATTCATCAAAACAGATTTGAATTAAATTTAAATTTAACTCCAAATTTAGCATTACATCACTTGCTTGCCAATGGATCCTCTACAGTGAATGGGTGCCGTCAGAATGAGAGTTTAAACAGCTGAAAAAAAACATCACAATAATCCACAAGTAATCCACATCAATTTATATCTTGTGAAGGGAAAAGCTGCATGTTTGTAAGAAACAATTCCATCAAGACATTTTTAATTTCAAATCATTGCTTCTGTTTAAAATACAAGTCTTCTATCCATAATATTGCTTTCTTCAGTGAAAAATCCATCTCATCTGAATCAGGAGAGAAATATGCACAGATCAACAAATATGTCTGAGGATTTTGATGTGAGAGGACAACAGGAGATGAACTTTTTTCACGTTATTATGGATTATGGACTCGTAATTTGGAAAGAATCAATGATCTGAAATTAAAAATGTCTTGATGGATTTGTTTATTACAAACACCAGCTAACATCTCACTTCACAAGATGTTAATTGATGGACTGGAGTCATGCGGATTACTTGTGGATTATTGTGAGGTGTTTACAAACTATTGACTATAAGCCATAAATAGATAAATAAATAAATATTAAAATGTATTCAAATATATCATTCACAAAGCTGCATTGGAGCAAACAGTCACTGCTGAGCTTATTTACCACAACAACAACAACGTCTCTGGTTGGTCAGTCTCTCTTTAGGTCTATAGAGATTGAGGATAGTGTATTTCTTTGAAAAATGAATTTCAAATCACACTGATGTGGCTTCTTCAGAGATGTAGGCCTACACCATCGATTGATAACCTTGGAGCTCATGGTAGGTCTGTCAGGAAAGGTTTATGTGTTATCATAAAAATCAATTTCTCTATGAAGAAAATGAATGGGATTTTTACTTCCGGTTCCCTTCTGTTTGCCCCCGTCTACACTGATCGCTCAATAACATTATCATATCCTTATCATCTCCACAACAACTAAAGAGTGTGTGCGCAAGTGAGAATTTGAACTGTTATTGCTGTGAGGCTTGTGACAATAATGTTTTTGTGTAAATTTTTGTGTTAGATAGTAAAAGTCAATATGTGTGTGTGTGTGTGTGTGTGGTCCTCAGGGGGAATGTTGAGTCTCTTTTTATCACTCACCGAGCATCATTACTCCTCCCTTCTTCATGCTCTCTCTTTCTCCCTCTCTGGCTCCTCAGGACAGACATCTTCATATCATATCTCTGTGGGGCAAAATATTTAGACAGACCATAATCAGATTAAACTTGAACCAAAAGAGACGTGTGTGTATGTGTGTGTGAAGTGATGGGAGAGGGTATTTCATTACACTGGGGGAGAGATTGATACCACTCATCGGCTGGATGGAACGAGCGAGAGAGGGAAGGATGAAGCAATTTATTTATTCAACACATCAATCTGAAATAACAATTCTACTAAGAGCATCTCTCTATCAGTACATCTGCTCCTCCCTCTTTCATTACAGCTCAATATGTGATATGCATCCTCTCTCTCTCTCTCTCTCTCTTTTCTCTCACTCTTTCAGGTCAGCAGTGATCTTGTGTAAAGGTGTGTGTAACATGATGCTTTCATCCACCTATTACACACCTGTCTGAGCACAAAAAACCTCCCTACCACACACACACACACACACACGCTAATAAAAACACCCTCCTAACTCACACACACTAGCACTCTAACACAACATATCCCTACTTCAAACAAATACGCCCGCAAATAAACGTTTACTTAGACTTTTTTGTTTTTATATAAAGCTAATATAACTCACCAGCCCTACCTCAAAAAGAAAACAGGATCAAGTTATTTATCAAATTACACTACCATTCAAATGTTTGAGGTTAGCCTCTTATGCTCACAAAGGCTGCATTTATTGGATCAAAAATACAGTAAAAACAGTAAATATAGTGAAATAGTTTTACAATTTAAAATAGATATTTTCTATTTGAATATATTTGAAAATTTAATTTATTTCTTTATTGGCAAAGTTGAATTTTCAGCATCATTACTCCAGTCTTCAGTGTCACATGATTCTTCAGAAATCATTGTAATATGCTGATTTGCTGCTCAAGAAACATTTCTTATTATTATGAATGTTGAAAATGCTTGTGCTGCTTAATAATAGTAACAGTAATAAAAATGTTCAAGATTCTTTGATGAAAAGAAAGTTCAAAGGAACAGCATTTATTTTAAAAAAGGAAACTTTTCTAACCTTATAAATCTCTTTATTTTTGTCGCTTTTGAACAAATTAATGCATCCTTAAGGAATATGAGCATTAATTAAAAAAAAAAAGTCTTACTGACCCAAATGTAGAGAATAGTATATAAATATAACATATAAACATGATTTACTTATGAATTGTTTTTCCAAATTAGGATGTTCCCAAAGTGAGGTTTCGTAAGATTTAGTGCACATTTGGCTAGATTTTTCCCTAAAAAGGCAGGACACAGTAATTATGCCACAATAAAACTGAAAAAAAAAGTGGCTTCAAGGTTTTTTAATTAAATTTAGTTTTTACACTCCATTTTCTCTGATTCCGAGCATAACTCAGTCAGGACAGATCATAGTCTAACACAAAGGCTTTAGAAACATTTAGATGCCTAAATATTTAGTTTCTATAAAAGTGTTGCTGTTTATCGACTTACCATTAAATTACTAATGACATAAAACCTGACGGGAAACATCAAATATTGTGAATATAATAAAACAACTGTGATTAATCTTATGATCTCAGGCTCTAGTCTTTGGAAAGAAGAATCAATATTATTTGATATTTTATTATTTTATTTTATTTTATTTCCTTGAACTTCTCAATGGACCCACAGCACTCTTTTGCAATCCCATTTTGAAAACCCTTGGTCTAAGGGACACATTTTCATTCATAATTCACATAACTACATGAAATGTACAGTTACTGCCTCTGTAGGGGAGTACAGCATAATGCAAAACATTTCCCTACTTCTCACAAATAAACACACAAACCTCTCTATCTGGAACACACACAAACAAACACACTAAACTAACACACTGTACCTCACACACACACACAAAACTTTCCAAATAAATAAAAAACTTCCCTATCATACATAAACACATCTCTCTAAAAACCAACAACCCCCCTACACACACACACACACACACACACACACACACACACACAATGACAAACGTCTCTACCCCATACACACCTCCCAATGGGAGTAACACGACCGAATACTGACATCGCTGATGACATCACCAGAGGTACACAAGTGCAAAAGAAAGCTTGTGTATGTGTGTGGGACACGACATTTTCACTGTTTCACCCTCTGAAATACCTTCAATGGCAGCGTTCTGCTGTCATCCAGCAGAGAAGAGCTGTTGCATTCTGGGTACGTCTGGAGACAGAATAAAAGATGGAGACTGAGAGAGAGAGACAGAGATGCTGTGTGGTCGATAAGGATGAATAGAGAGGAGAAAGAAAGAATAGTTTGTGCATTTGTTTTTTGTTCTGCAAAGACATATTTTGACCAATGTCCCGCTGTGAAAGAGTTTGTGTGTGTAGGAGTGTGTAGGATACGGGACGCATGGAAAATAAAGGTTAACATGAGAATGTGTGTGTGTGTAAGAGAGAGAGAGAGACGGAGAGTGATAAAGAGAGGCCATAGAGGTAAATAGGGAGCGGTGGGGTCTCTAGAGGACTATAGAGAGAGAACTGAGGTCTCGCAGGTCACAAAACAATAGCTCCTTATGTTTCCTACAGACCACACACACACACACACACACACACAAACCATGAACACACTGTCACACAGTCTTTATAAATAAGTGCTGTGGCGGTACCCCAGTACAAGTATACTGGTGCTAAAGCCATTTCCATTTTCATGTACCATGGTATTTATATAGTACTCCAAGGTAGCACCATTCAAATGTTTAAGGTCTGTAAGATTTTTAAACATTTTTAAAAGACGTCTGTTATGCTCACCAAAGCTGCATTTATTTGATAAAAATACAGTAATATTCTGAAATATTATTACAATTTAAATAAACTGTATTTTATCTGATTATATTTTAAAATGTCATTTATTACTGTAAGTCAAAGCAGAATTTTCAGCAGTCTTCAGTGTCACATGATCCTTCAATCTGTCATGTGCTGATATTTTTTTCAGGATTCTGGAATATAAAGTTTTAGAATTCCAGAACAGAATGTTTAAAAGAGCAGCATTTATTTGAAATAAACAATTCTTTAGTAAGATTATAAACAGTGTTGGGGAAAGTTACTTTTAAAAGTAATGCATTACAATATTGCGTTACTCCCTAAAAAAGTAACTAATTACGTTACTTAGTTACTTTTTATGGAAAGTAATGCGTTACATTACTTTTGCGTTACTTTTGCGTTACTTTTTAAATATGAGCAGGGCTTGATTGTTTTTAATATAAGAAGTTCTATTTATAGCAAATGTAAAAGCCCTTTCACACCAAAAAGTGTAATGAATAAACCTCAGGCTGAAGGAAAAGTAAATTCACGTCTGTTCAGTAGAACGCACAAGAAGAAGGTTCAACACTCTTCAGCAATAAAAAAAAAGAGAAGAAGCACGATTGTTAGTTTATCGAAAGTCATTTTGGCTTATTAGTATGGTTGAACTGGATCATCAAAGGTCAGCAGCAAAGACATTGGTTAATAAAATGGGATTAGATACATTTGTGTTGTTTAACATTTAATTATTGCAGGTTTGCATCATATTCTGAGTTTGCATTTCACTGTTTTAATTCATTTTGATGAATACTAAATCTGTTTTTTGCGAGTGGGATGAATTAATGCACATTCACATTTAGTCTAGAACTACAGTAACAGCATGTTCACTAGTGATGCGCAGATGGCGGTTGTATTATATTATACTGTTTCAGCTATTAAAATTTGTTCGGTTTTGTATGTAATGGCAAAGTGATTCGTTTCGGGTTTTTTTTTCATTAAGTTAATTTAGAAAAACGTTTGGAGCATTTTTTGTTCGTTAAGTTTTTTTTTCTTTCTTAAAGTAGGCTAACGACCAAGCGGCCAGTGGCGGACCGCAGGCTGATCATTATGTTTGATCAGTTTAGCCTTCTCAAATCATCACGACTTGCCTAAAATCAAATCTAGATATACTAAAACAGTTCAAGCATATAACAATGTTTAAACATTTAAACCTAGATAAATGTGCGCTGCATCCTAGTTTGTGCAGAGAGCAGAAGCTAAAGCGCAGGACATGGAGACATCAGCGCAATCAATTGGATTTTTTTCAGTGGAAACAACTTATGCCGTAATTTTTGCTCATAAAGGTGAGAGTAATACATCATTCGGAACTGTAAAGGGTCTACTTTTATTTGTGTGCACTCACAATATCAACAAAACTTTTTATAAAATATACGATATAAAATAATTTTATAAAATAAACAATGATGCACCGTCTTGTCTTGAGCAGGAGTTCACAAAAATGAACCGAAAATCAGCGAATACATGCCTCACAGACATGATAAATATATCTATAGAAAGCTTTAAATTACTACTTAACGAAATAAATCAAATCGAAAACAAAAACTCTTTCATTATAATCCGTGAAGATGCACTTCTCTCTAAAGGCATCTAATGAGGAGATCGCGAGTCAGGATCATCATCTTCATCTTTGTGACACTGACACAGAAAACACTAGTTTATTAATAAATAATTCAAATATCTCCTTACTATTTCCACCCGATATATATCTATGGGTATAAACACAAGCATTGACTTGACTAGACGACCGTGACCAGGCTCCGGTGGCCGCGTCGGAGCCGTGATGCGCGGCAGACGTGATGCACAGATCAGCTCTCACATCACTGAATCTGCTATTAAAAAGGAACCATCCATTCATCATATCATCGTGCAAAACTAAGAATTAGTCTAATTAGATTCATTGTAATGTGACGATCGGGTGCGGGTCGGGTCGGTTATCTAAATCAGAGAAAAATATAGGCCTAGGTGCGAGTGGGTCGTGGGCGGATAATTTATTTGAAGCAGCGGATTCGGGTGATGTTTGAGCTCATCCGCGCATCTCTAATGTTCACACAGCGCTCTGTCAGTCAGTAAATGGAAAAAAAGTAACTGGCGTTACTTTTTTGAAAAAGTAACTCAGATATTTTCTTGTAAATTAAAAAAGTAATGCGTTACTTTACTAGTTACTTGAAAAAAGTAATATTATTACGTAACGCGCGTTTCTTGTAATGCGTTACCCCCAACACTGATTATAAATATCTATACTGTCAGTTTTGATCAATTTAATGTGTCCTTGCTGAATAAAAGAACTGATTTCTCTTAGAAAAAAATATATATGCATTTATTTTTACATAAAGAGTACTGTGGTGCTACCATGGTACAGTAATGGTATAGTGAAATATGGTTTTCACATGGAACTTTCAAAAATACCAATATACCATGGTAACGGTTCAAAACAGCATATTGGTACCATGGTAATATTTGGTAAATATATCATGTAAATACAGGTAAAAAAAAATAGAAATAGTACGGTACTATGTACAAAAACATGGTAATACCTTGGAACACCATTAATATACCATTTTATATCTCTAAAAAAAAGGTACTATGGTAAAATACTATAGTAAGATCTCCAAAAAACAAAAATATGGAACTACCATGGTATTATGTCTGAAAAACTATGAGATTATGATGATGCATGTCTGAAAATCATAGTATTACCATGGTACTTTGTCATAAAAATGACATAAAAAATAATACCATTGGAGTGATTCAAATACAAACACACATACATTTAACACACAATCACACTTCAGACACACAATAACACTTATAAACACTCTCTCACACTTTAACTTGTCTCTAGATGCACACACACACACGCTGCATTGTTTATCACTGTCACCCCCATCTGTTTAGCTTTCACTGTACAATTAATAACACCATTTTAATAAGTGTCATTTTATCATTTTATTGTCCCACAACAAAAAAGGAGCTGACAACAACATTATATGCAGATACTCGCTCAAAAATCTCTTTCTCTCTCACTCACACACTCACACTCACACACACACACACGCACACGCACAGTTCCATTTTGGACTCCCCCGTCGGCTGCTCTCTGCTCCCTGATCAATATTTTAATAAGGAGAAAGGATGAGGGTTTAATCTTAATCAATAAGGGCCATATGCAGCACGGAGAGATGAGAAGAGAGCAAATCATCTTCCCTGACACTTCATACATTATCCGTCTGACGTTATCAAATGTGCTCTTCACAATGCAGAACGCTGCGTTAACAGCCATTACCTTAACACACATTACCAGATGCTGCACTTCACAACATTTCCCAAAAAGCAAGTCAGAGTTGATTTTTAACCAACACTGCCATTAGGGATGGGAAATTGTGAAGAATTTAACGATTCTGGTTCTGAATCCACTGAACAGTTACGGCTCCTTAATGATTCCATTAACGATTCTTTTAGTATGTGAAGGATAATTGGTCCTAACCATATACTTAAATACACTAAACAACAGCAACACTTCTTTTTCGTTCAGTTAATGCACTGATCTGCATTGCATGAGTCTTAAGGATACATAACACAGTACACTGTAGTTTTTGAACCTAGCAAGAGAAATAGAGTTCAATTAATCACTCAATAAATGTATATATATTTTATAAATATAATTTAAGATAAAAAATGTATGAATGAATTAATGAAAATCAATCAATCAATCAATCAATCAATAAATACATAAATAAATAAAGTTCATTAATTAATAAAAACAATTATTAATAAATAAATAAGCAAATAAATACATAAATTTTAAGTAACTAATAGAAAATTTTGAAATTATGAATTAAAACAGAAAATTATAATGAAAACAGAAAATAAATGTAAATGAAATCACGACAATTAATTAAAATAAAATTATTTTAAAAAGTTCATTAATAAAAGCGAAAATAATAAAGAAAAACTTTAATTATTTTAAAATGTAAATGTCAGTTACTTGATTAAAATTAATTAAAATAAGTTAATTAATTCATGACAAAATGAATGAAAAAAGTAAATAAATAAATGTTAATTAACTAATGAAAATAAAAGAAAACAAATAAAGTTTAACTAGTGAAAATGGAAATAAATACATTTAATAAATGAAAATAAATAAAGTTAAGGAAAAATAAATGAATGAATGAATGAATAAATAAATGAATAAATGAATGAATGAATAAATAAATAAATTCATTCATTCACAATAAAAAAACAACAACAACAAAAATAAATAAATAAATAAATTCATTCATTCATTCATGGGACAATGACAATAA
This sequence comes from Tor tambroides, assembly GCA_021397915.2. Classification (NCBI taxonomy): domain Eukaryota; kingdom Metazoa; phylum Chordata; class Actinopteri; order Cypriniformes; family Cyprinidae; genus Tor; species Tor tambroides. Next base: position 59,810 of record JAFVLL020039922.1, on the reverse strand, counting down.
AAAAATAAATAAAAAACATTCATTATTAATGAAAAACCAAAAAAATAATAAAATAAAATAATAACTTAATGAAAATAAAAAAACTTCCTAGTGCTAACTATCCACTTCTGTTTTATGGAAAAGAGCAACTTTAACATTTTTAAGCTCTCCATGTAACATAGCGGATGGCTTAGTTATAGTCAATCCACATGCAGTATATTAACAAAGCTGCTTTGCCATGAAAAACAGGAAGTACAAAAGTACAGCCCATAGAGTTCTAGAACATTTCAAAAGGAAATTATGTAAAGTTCAAAAATATATTATGTAAACAAGAATACTGTTCAAGCCCCTGCAACTGACATTTGTCCTACCCATATTGTGTATAGTTAGCGCCATTAAACTCACTCTACACGTTAACATTCTGTTAGCAGGTTAACCTTGTCATTAAGACTAACCCTAACTTGAGGTGTTGCAGCCTGCAGGTCAAAAGCACATTGTTACTAATCCAACATCTTGCAGCATGACAATATCCCTGACATTCGCATGACAGATGGTACTAATAGTTTTTTCCCGTTAATTAGGCCCTCGTTAGCTAATCGACAATTAAAACACTCTCAGCAACTGACGGCTTCGCCGTCGACAAGCTCAAACCGCGCTATCTGTGTACAGATAATTAATGCTATTGTTTCTGTCATGTTTGTAGCAGCGGACAACGGCAGTAATTGGTGATGCGGGCGGGTGTGTGCGTGCGCACGAGATGCAGAACAAGCGCACACGTTCAAAATTCCATCCCGGAATGCTGCATTGGCAAGACGGGCTGAAGCGGTGCCAAAGCCATAATGAGATCTGTCACAGCCATACAAATGAACAGGTGACAGAAAGAGACATGAATATGAGATATGGCAGGCGTATAGGGCTCGGAAATCTCTCTCTCTCTTTCTATTTCTCTTTCTCTCTTATGCACACACATTCACACACTCCCAATCTGTGAGTGCCCCCTTCGACAGATGTGACCACAGAATGCTGACATATGGCTGGCGCTGTACAGCGGGCATAAACACACATAGGCAGCATATTATAGCTCCGTCTCTGTTCATTTGTTTTCTGTCGTTTGCACTGTAAAACAGCATTTTCTTAATCAGTATTTCGTCTTGTTTTCCAGTAATGCATCTGAACATCTTTAGAACACGACATATTTACTTGAGAAGCAAAACTGTGTCAGATGAGACATATTAAATTGCGAAACATTGCATGGTTTCTGCAGGTTTTATGACGGTAAATGTGAGACATTTTAAGCCCTTTATGAGACAAAGTAACAAAAATGGAAGGATGGAAGGGGACAAATGAAACTAATATCTGCCAATAAGGTCAGAAAAATGACCTTTTCAAAAGGAAAACAAGTTACTTTTTCCCATTGGCAGATATTTGTTCTCGTTTTAATTTTCATATCATATCATTTTATCTCTGGTATGTATCTTGATTTAATTAAAGATGAGATATTTGCATTTGCATGAGATATTTTTTTCACAATTTTACTGTTTTTACTGCATTTTTGATCAAATAAATGCAGCCTTGGTGATGCACAATTTAGTTTGGGGACCAATTCTCACTGTTAACTAACTATTAACCACAACTTTTGCCTCATTAAATGAATTTGCTGCTCATTAATAGTTAGTAAGGTAGTTGTTAAGTTTAGATATGGGGTGGACTAAGCAATCTAAAATATGATCATACAGAATAAGTGCTTTATAAGTACTTACAAACAGCCAATATGCTCGTAATGTATAAACAAAAGTGTTTCCCCCAGAATATAAAAAAAATCTCACCCCAAACTTTTGAATGCAGTGTAAATCTGTATTTAAGATGTTCAGATATTTTAACCAGAAAACCAGGCAAAAACTACTGATCCAAAAAGGGATTTTTGGCAGCGAGTGATCTGATTTTTCCTGTTTCTCATCTTCTAATTAGAGTCTTGTAGCACAAAAACCCACGTCAAGCACAACTGCTGTTTCCTGTTGTGCTTTTGATTGATAGCTGCTGGCTGATGTTCTCTCTGGGGTCCACATCCATCACTGCCGCGAGGTTTTTACCGCAGGGCCGTGAGACTGTCACCCGTTCTGATCTATACATTTACGACTCGCGCATGCAGGACGACCAGACGGACCGTCACATGATGTATTAGCACCGCTGAGTCCAGGGAGGTGACAGGACTGTATGGCATCAGAGATGCTGGGGGAGCAGGAGGGAAGTCGGGGCATCTGATTGGTCAATGAAGGTATCAGTCTAATTACTGGTGTGGGCCGTCAAAATCATGTGATCATACTGGGATAATGTAGCCATCTGTGCAGCTGTACCAAGATGTTTGAGCATATGTGCGTATTTATTTGTGCTAAAATGCACAACTAAACCCAAACAAAAATGAGATCTCGTTGATATCTCATTTGTTTCAACTAGGCAGCAATGAGATCAAATGAAGCGAAAAAGAGACTTTTGATTGTTAGTTCTCCTTGAGAGTTTCAGAAGAGAATGTCTCAATCTCAATCTCTGTTTGAACTCTAAAGTGAAAAAAAAACTTACTCTGTGTTTTTGCTTTCTGTCCAAATATATAAACATTCTTAAATGAAGATAAATTTACTTGAGAAGCAAAATGACATAAGATATTAAGTCTTGTTTTCTGACAAATGTATGAAAATTGAGTTTTGCTTAAAACAAGACAAAATATCTGCCAATGATAAGAAAAAAAAAATCTTGTTTTTCCCTTTAATTTTTTTTTCCTGGCAGATATTTTTTCTTGTTTTATTAATTCTCAATTCTCACTATTAACTATTTGCTAATTAGCATGCCAATTATTAACATATTGGGTGTTTATAAAACACATATTCTTCATGACCATATTCTACATCCTACCCAATACCTAAACTTAACGAGAAAGAGAATGAGAATGAGTTTTTATTGCCAGGTATGTTTACACATACGAGGAATTTGTTATAGTGACAGAAGGTCCACAGAATAATATACAAATATACAAAATAGGCAATGTACAAAAAAAGCAAAAAAACAACAACAATATATAATATAGACAATTATGTATGTACAGGTATGATATGTGCAAAATTGAAATGTAAATAAGTATGTGTGATGAATAAATGATGCATAATAGTGTTGTGTGTTGAGTGTTCCACGTTATTGTCAAGTGTTCATGAGATGGATTGCCTGAGGGAAGAAACTGTTCCTGTGCCTGGCCGTTCTGGTGCTCAGAGCTCTGTAGCGTCGACCAGACGGCAACAGTTCAAAGAGGGAGTGTGCTGGATGTGAGGGGTCCAGAGTGATTTTGCCAGCCCTTTTTCTCACTCTGGATAAGTACAGTTCTTGGAGACTGGGGAGGGTTGTACCAATGATTCGCTCAGCAGTCCGGACTACCCTCTGTAGTCTTCTGAGGTCAGATTTGGTAGCTGAGCTGAACCAGACAGTTATAGAAGTGCAGAGGACGGAAGTGATGGAAGTGTTTTTTTAACAACTACCTTACTAACTATTAATAAGCAGCAAATTAGTTTACTGAGGCAATAGTCATAGTTAATGGTTTGTTAATAGAGGGAATTGGACCTTGAAATAATTGTACCTCTAAACCATTTTCTTTCTCAAGTAAATGTCTAATAATTTAAGAATATTTTGATATTTGTACTGAAAAAAAATCTAAATAAGAAAATATTTTTGCTGTGTATCTCTCTACTCTTACTGTATTGTCACATTCACTATTATTTGAACAACCATGTACTGTATAAGATCAGTGAAATGCAACTTGAATATCTCCTGAATTAAAAAAGAGCAACTTCTGAGAACCCAAAGGGCTCACACTGTAACATACTTATAAGAACGTCCTTTAAAGTGATTGCCATTGCACACGCACAGGGCAGCGTTTATGAAGGTAAGTTTGCGGTGAGTAAGTTGTGAGTCAGCCGGCATGTGGGAATGAGGCGTAGTAAATTACGTCTGCAGGCATCAGCAAATACACTCCTGCAGAGATGGAGGGATGCTATGACAGAATGATAGAGCACAGATGAAAAGAGATCAAGTGTGTGTGTGTGTGTGTGTGTGTGTGTGTGTGAGTGTATTAGCTGTGCCAAGACAGCATGTTTTCAATTGTTTATGCCATCATTTTTTTTCTTAAGTGTGCATGTAGTGGCATGTGAAAAGGTTTCCCAAGTTAAAAGCCTTTCCCGGTCAGTTCAGTAGACTGGGTTCAGTTTTTCCTCTGGGAAACTGGGGATTGCAGTACAGCAGAAATGGTTGAAAGGATCTTACAAAAACTGTTTAAGTCAGCAGGAAACAGAAACTGTGATCGCCTTTTAAGATTTTTTATTGTTTTTTTTTTTTTAATAGAAGAATCTTATGCTCACCAAGGCTGCATTTATTTGATCAAAATACAGTAAAAACAGTAATATCGTGAAATATTATTACAAATGAAAATAACTTTTCTATTTTAATATTTTTTAAAATATAATTTATTCTAATGCAAAGCTGAATTTTCAGCATCATTACTCAGTGTTACATGATACTTCAGAAATCATTCTAATATGCTGATTTGCTGATCAAAAAAACATTTATTATTATTATTATTATTATTATTATCAAATTTGAAAACAGTTAAGCTGCTTAATATTTTTGAAGAAAAAAGAAATGTTATTTTAAATTTTATTCAGAAAGCATAAAATTGATCAAAAGCGACAGTAAAAACACTTATAATGTTAGAAAATATTCAAATTAAAAAATTGGTGTTCTGTTGAACTTTTTATTCAGGATTTAATAATACAGAAAAAAAGTTTATGCTCACACAAAACTATGAAGCAGCACAACTCTTTTCAACACTGATAACAATAAGCAATGACTATTGTGCACCAAATCAATTATTTTTAAAATTAAAATTATTTTTAAATTAATCAAACTTAATAGTGCTAAAGGAGGCTTCATTTTCATTAAGCTTCATGCAAAAATATTATTTCTATCTTATTTTATTATTTCAATATTGGGGTGAAATATAACCCAGATATGTAGTAGTGAGATTCACCTGTAAAGTCGGTGGAGGTGAACACTGAGGAACTTTTCAGCTGACTGGAGCTCCCAGAGAGAGAAAACATGAGAATGAGGTGAGAAAACCTGAGAAGACTGTGAAAGAGAGGCAGACAGAGTGAGGCAAGCATGGGACACCCTCTTAAAACAGAGAAAACAGGAAGACAAGAGCAAACGAGGGAGAAATTGGGTGAAAGATTAGAGGAGAGGAGCATGAAATGAAAGTATTGAGTGGGGAAGATAGGAGTGGATAATCGAAGAAAGTAATAAAGTGGAAAAAATAGAGGGAGGGGAGAGAAGAGAGAATTAGAGAAGAGGAGGGAGGTGGAGAGGAGGAATACAAATTGAAAGGGAAAAGAAGGTGGAAACGGAGGCGGGTCAAAATTGCAGACAGAGAGAGAGAGAGAGAAAATGAGCAGGAAGATTTCACAAAAACATATCCAGATTACATTTTGGCCCAAAAGCAAAAGAAAAAATGCAAAACACATTTTGAATAAAGAAAATGAAGCCTATTTTTAAGCACCATTAAGATTTTTAAGACATTATTTTCTTGACAATTAAACACATTTTCCCACCAAAATATCATTACCGTAATGGCTACAGACATTTTACTTTTGGTTTTTTGAACTCTCAAAAGTGTTACCCATTAGATTATCTCATTAGAATAAATAATTACTGTAATACTGTTTTTTTAATGCAAATCACAATAAATTGAGAGCAGTAAAACCAGTACTTCCAAAACAAAGGGAGCCACCCATCATTTTTAAGCCAATCAGAAAAAACTCTCCAACTGTCTGCCTAAAATAAATAATAAAAATTTCTATTTTAATATCTCTGCAAAAATAATAGAGTATTTAGGGATAATAATAATAATAATAAATAAAAATAATCTATGATTATTTTTTATTTTGAAACATTAAATAACAAACTTTTATTTTAGCAAAAACCACAGGAAGCTTCTCTATTGTTGACAACAGCTAGTTTATAAGGTTTTATTTCAATTAATCATGCAGCTCACATGTGAGATTTTTGGAGAGGGTGTGCGGTTCCAGTTCAGTGGCTAAATCTAGCAGAAGTTAGCAAAATGCCTGTAATCGCCTCTGTTTTTGGGGTGACTTGTGACTCTGACTTGTTCTTGACGGTTTTGTGAGATTCTCTCAGATATTGCAGAATGAATAAAGAATAGATGAGCAAAGAAGGAGAAAATGTGGGGTTGAATGTATGAACAACTGAGAGAGAGAGAGAACATGAGGAAGAAAGAGAGTAAAAGATGAAGTGATGAGCCAAAGGAGAGAAATGAAAGATGGAGGGTGAATAATGAAGGCCAGAGGACCAGGACAGGATGCTGAGCAAGAGAAGCAGACATGAATGAGGGATGAGGGAGAGCGGAAAGGAAGGATATAGGTGAAGGAAATAAGGAGAATGTTGCCGAACTGAACCAGGCTGCAAATTAGGAATGAGGGGAACGCGAGGGAGAGAGAGACGGAGACGGAGAGAGAGGAGAAGAAAGCCCTCAGCGATGAGACCATTACATTGGGGATAATGAAGAGGTTCCACTCTGTCACACTGAGCATTAGGCCTCTGTCAAACTGACCCCAAAGTGTCAACAAGTTAATAGCCTGAGTATCAGCTGTATTATGACATGCCACCATACATAGACGCTGACACACTCATCATTTACACGCACACACACACACACCGACAACCACATGCAAGACACATTCAAACCCACGTACAAACAAACACGGACACACTTGGTTGAAATACGCAGGGAAAAACAAACATAAATGAGGACGGAAAGACAAGTGAACACGGGTCTTGAGAGCGTGCATGAGATGAAGAATATTAGCTTCAGATGCTCTGAAGGTTGTACATTATTTAAGAGCTGTTGTAGCTCTTTTGCACATTGTTAGCGTATTGGCTTTGCGATCCACAGAGAGCGCCGGAGCTTTGTTGAATAAATAAAGTCTGAATCTACTGGGAAACGCGAACTAGTGAAAGACCCCAGACGCAGAACAGAACGCCGTGTTGATTGAACATTATTTCATTTTTTAGGCTGGAACAAATAAAGCTTTAAAGAAAACGTCTTCTGAAAAGACTCTCTCTCTCCTTGTTACCACATCTCGTTCTCGCTTTGTGTCTGTTCTTTACTGTACAGGGTTCATACTGCTGACTGAGTTCAGAGTAAACCATAGTATTAGTCATAGAGTTTTAGTGTACAGTAAAAGTCCAAAGTTAAAGGTAGAATAACACACAGCTCCAGTGTGAAATTTAATGAACTGTATTCCAGTCAGGCCAACTTTAGCTCCAAGTCTGTGTCTGCTCCCTACATAGACAGCATTTTAATGCTACCGATGCAAAAACTGTTACAAAAAGTATAGGCAGCAAAATTCAGCCTTCTAAGATCACTGTAACCAAGTTCAAAGGCAACATCACATGCATCCTTCACAGATAAACTGTGAAAATCTCAGAATGCAATGCTATGAGACCAGTATAAAAGATAATCTGAAAGAGAAATGATTAATTGATTGATTCATTCATCCAATTCTTATATATATATATATATACAGTACCTCGCGAAAGTATTCATACCCCTTCATTTTTTTCACATTTTGTTGTTGCTGCCTTGTGTTAAACTGCTTTAAATTACTTTTCCCCCCCCACATCAATCTACACTCCATACACCATATTGACAAAGCAAAAACAGAACTGTCACAACTTCGTAAATTTATTAAAAATAAAAAACTCAAATAAGTACATTGCATAAGTATTCATACCTTTAACTAAATATTTAGCTGAAGTATACAGCCTCAAGTCTTTTTTGTTTGATGCGACAAGCTTTGCTCATCAACATTTGGCAATTATCTGCCATTTGTCTCCTCAACTCTTCACCTCTCTAGCTCTTTCAGGTTGGATGGGGCAGATGCACATTTTCAGGTTTCTCCAGAAATATCTGATTGGGTTCAAGCCCAGGCTGTGGCTTGGGCCACTCAAGGACATTCACAGCGTTGTGTATAAGCCACTCTTGCTGTGTGCTTAGGGTCATTGTCCTGTTGGAAGGTGAACCTTCTGCCCAGTCTGAGGTTCTGAATGCTCTGGACTGGGTTTTCATTAAGGCTATCTCAATATTTTGGTGCATTGAGCTTTTCTTCTATTCTGATGAGTCCCTCAGTCCCTGCTGCTGAAAAACAGCCCCATAGCATGAGGCTGCTACCAGCACACTTTACTTTTGGGATGGTACTCTGCAGGTGATGAGCAGAGCTGGTTCCCTTCAAACATGATGCTTAGAATTGAGGTTCATCAGACCAGAGAATCTTGTTTCTCAGAGTCTGAGGGTCCTTTAGGTGCTTTTTTGTAAATTCCAAGTGTGTTTTCTTTTGTCTTCACTGAGGAGAGGATTGAGTTTGGCCACACCGCCATAAAGCCCAGATCGGTGGAGTATTGCAATGATTTATTTGAAAAAGCATGAAATTTTAAAATAGAAAGACTTTCTATTTTTCATTATTATTTTCATTATTATTATTACTGTTTTCAAAAATCTCTTTGTTCATTTCTCCATTATTTCTATTGTTCTGAGTACCAGGCTTTGTTTGTTCTACGCAAAAAAAAAAAAAAAAAAAAAAAAAAAAAAAACAAATCAAATATGCTTAGTAATTGAAGGGTACTTTATTTAAACATTATACTTTGAAATATACAACTTTTTTAAATGACTGAATTTTTCTCAATATTTGTGAGTTATATGAATTTTTAACATAGTAAGTTTAGCAACATGCTACTACCAAACTCTACAGGAATCAGTTATCAAGGCTCCTGTGTAGCAAAGCTTTTTGGGCCTGTGGAGTTGCAAAACAAAATCAAGTCACTTATTATCAGTCAATTTCAGTTAGGAAGCTGTCTATGTACGCAGCAGACAGCAAAGCAGCTCACTAGTTTCAGTAAAGAGTTTATGAGTTCAGCAAACTCCCACCGTAATCATAAAATTTCTCTTAAAACACTCCTGATTTGCACCGGGGGGCCATAAACGTCCTGCACATCCAGTCGTCCCAGCCTCATATGTCTCTAGGTTTTTGTTTCAGCTCAGTCATCTTGGGTTGCCCGCTGCATTTAATGTGCTGCATTGTTTTTCAGTTACTGGTCATTAAAAATTTAGAAACGGCATATCAAAACTCTTAATCGAATCTAAAACCCCACCCTCAGCGGCAACAGGCTCCTATCTGGACCAATTAGAGGCAGGCGAGGCTGACAGTAATGGGTGCTATCTGCAGGTTCCCCGGGGGCGGATGGAGGGAGATAGATAGTAGGAGGGCAGGTAGTGTGTACAGTACTCCCGCAGCAGTACCTCCCCCCTTCCACCCCATCCCAAGAGAGCTAATGCTCCCTAATGCACAAGACGAACAGAGATAATACCCCCGATTACAAATGCATCCCTCTCTAATCCAATCAACTGTCAGCGCACACACAAACACACATACACGCGTCCCTCTCCGCTGTCCCTTATACCTGACTCAGAACAGAGAAGGACTGAGAAAGAGGGACACGGAGAAAAAGGAATGGAGAGGCATAGCAACAGGAACGAGGAAAAATGATTGACACCTGGGATGAATAGTAGCATTCTAAGCGCGTTCGAAAGTGGGTGGCTTTTATCATTATGACATCGTTATGAGCGTTATGATGTCATTATAGAATTATGAGGGAAAACAAAACAACCGCAGTGCTTCAACAACGGCTCAGTCAGGCCAAAAGCTTCCTTTCTTTCATTTCAGAACAAAACCCCATTCATTTCTGCCACTTAGCCACAAAAACCCTCCACTCTCGATCCAATCAGCACAGAGATCAATGTGGCAGAGGGCACAGGGGTCAAAGGTAATGCCACGCGCTCTGAGGCATTCTGAGGTCAGATCTCAATGCCTCGTTTTATGCAACGGACAGGCCCATATGGAATCTGTATCCAGAGAAATCGCCGCAGATAACTAATCAGAATTGGAACGCTCGCTATTCTCAGAGTTCCCCTTGACGGTTTGTTTATTAAATATTTGGGCCAATTTGATATTGCTTTCAGATGCCAATAAGAACGTGGTCTCTCTGCTCTGTTTATTCACTGGAAATATTCACCTTCACTGGGTTATATGATCAATGATGAAACTTATGATGTTTGGCATCATGGATACATCAAATGCACCATATTTGAATATACACAATCTTTCAAAATCAGGAGACAGAAAGGTGCTTTTTTTAAATTAATGCTTTTATTCAACAAGGATGTACTGAATTGATACAAAGTGACAGCAATGACCTTTATAATGTTACAAAAGATCAAATAAATGTTGGTTTTTTGAACTTTCTATTAATCAAATAATCCTGAAAAAAATGTTAGTTTCCACAAAAATATTGATTGATCAAGACTTATCATAATAAGAAATGTTTCTTGATCATCAAATCAGCATATTAGAATGATTTCTAAAGGATCGTGTGACACTGAAGACTGGAGTAATGATGCTGAAAATTCAGCTTTGCCATCACAGGAGTAAATTACATTTTAAAACATGAACTTTTTTTTTAATGTTAATATTTTACAATATTCCTGTTTTTACTGTATTTTTGATTAAATAAATCAACCTTGGGGATCATAAGAGACTTCCTTCAAAAACATTTTTTTTTTTCATTTTACAAAGTCAAACTTTTGAACAGTTTATACATATGTGAATGAACTTTGAATGCTGTGACAGAGGAATAACAAACTTAAAAGGATAGTTCACCCAAAAATGACAGTTCTGCCATCATTTAGTCATTGTCATGAGTTTGTTTCTTCTGTTGAATACACACACACACACACACACACACACACACAAAGATATTTTGAAGAATGTTGCTAACCAATTTCTATGGAAGTCTTCTTTGGAAGCCAATGGCTACCACCAAATTCACACAGGTTTGGAACAACATGAGGGTGAGTAAATGATGACAAAATTTTATTTTTTGAGTGAACTCTCACTTTAATGAATACTTTTATGGTATCTAATTTTGATATTTTTAGAGCTTAACATCACCCAATTAGCATGAACATTCTACAAAAAAAATTGTTTTGGTGTTCAACAAAGAAAAACCTTTAGGTTTAGAACGACATGTAAGTGAATAAACTGGAACATAATATTAATCTCCACTAGCATATTTTACCCTGTTCAAATCCATTCTGCAATTTTCCTTCAAAATCATCAAAGAAAGTTTTTTAGAAATCCACAGATTCTGCCTGGGCTTGTCTATAGGTAAAATACTCAAATAAAACCCCATAGACTGAAAAGCCACCATGGTAGTTTGCTCTTGTTTTGATGTGTTTCTTTACAATCCGTTTTCTTGAGCACTTTGCCTATCCACTTACACCGTACGTAACCCTATATTTATCTTGGGGAATTTTTCAAATAATACAGCACTCCTGCAGAGCAGTGCAACTTGGGTATTTTCAGGAAACACTCGGCTGTAGAAAAGAATTCGATCTGGCTCAGCTTAAAGAAAAAAACAGCTTTCAATTATGACATTCACAAGATTGCACACCTGTCCTTGGAAAGAGCTGATGGAACGTCTCTCTAGCGCTTTCTGTTTCCCCCTCACCATCTTTCTACCTTTGGTCTCTTTCACAAAAAGGTGATGGACTGCCCAGTGACATCTCTCCTTTTTTTCTATCTCTACTCTCTCTCTCTTGCGTGATGGAGTGTGGAAGAGTAGTATGATTTATCACCAGCTGAAGGCTGAGGATGGCGTCACTCTAAGAAGTGTGTGTATGTGTGTGCTCCACTCCGTCAGGTCCATCTGTACAGTAAGTTAGTATGGATAGTTTCTGTGAGTGTTTGTGCAGGCGCACGTGTGTAAAACCAGCCGCGCAAAACAGCTTATCATCAGAGAACAATTCTCAGATGGCGCAGTCCCTGCTGACTGAGGTTAAATCTATTTTACACCCCACACACATATGTGCTAACATTAGTCAGACTCACACATACTGCTAGTGCGCCCATGTTCCATATATCAGAATTTTACACACATTCGAACCAGCCAACACATCCAAACCCACACGACTCCCCCTCTTTGTTCGTTCACACACACACACACACACACACACACACACACACATAAATGGCTGCGTTGGTGATTTGTAGATGTTACGAGCACGTGCGGGCCCATTGCCTCAGCGAAGTGTCACGCAATGGTGTCACGCTGCACTGATAATGGTGAGGTCAAAGGTCGAGTGTGAGCGAGAGGTTGTTGGGGGGTGGGGCGCTCAGGCACTTTGGCAAATTGGCTAATGTCCCGAGGGAGAGAGGCGGGGCAGAGGGGGGGTGACACAGAGACATGACATCATAGAATCCCCCTGAGAAGAGGCGGGAGGGGAAGGTGAGGACTGAGGCATGCCACCTGGAATGCCATCCGGAATGGTTAGTGCACTGTTTACTGTGCACTATACACTACACTAGTATTTTTGTGGTGCATAAAAAGGCAAGCATCACTATTGCACATATAGCATTAGGGTTAAAAATCATAAGTTCAGTCACTTAGAAAAGTAATAGAGTGCAAAAGTGAGAGTCTACTTTTTCAGCAGCCTCATTTCCTGGAATTATTTTTTCCTCAGGGATTTAAAAAAAAGACTTTGTTTAAGAGTTATAAGCTGTGAACCAAACCAACCAGCTATGAGGTGAATCACAAACTTTGATTTGAAGCATTAAGGCATTTGGAAATTGGACAAAAAGACAAAGGTACAAGATTGTGTCCCTGACAGATTTAATGAGGGAAAGAACTAGAATCCCATGAAGCATTCTGAGTGACATTAAAATCATTGACTTCCATAGAATTTTTGTCCATATTATGGAAGTCAATGTGACCTGAAACCATTAGTTAACAAGATTGATCAAACTATCTTTTTTTGGTCAGTCATACAGGTTTGGAACAACATGAGACAGAATAAATGATGCCATAATTTTCATTTTTTTTTGGGTGGACTACCACTTTAAATGTTTATAGTACATGTTCCAATCAATTACCATATAGAGGAAATAAATGGCATTTTTACTTCCAGAACCCAACTGTTGAACTCTGTAAAACACCTCTGCTCAACAATTTTAGGTATCATTCATGTCTGTAGCACAAAGCGCAGTGTTACTAACTGTGCAATAAAAGTAATAGTAATGTGTGCCTTAGTAAGTGCCACTAATGAAGATATCTTGCTTTAACTCTGTAGTTAACTCTGTTTGTGTGTGTAATTCTGGGGCTCAGGTGGGTTCTGCCCTAATGAGCCAATTGAGGCCATCATGATGCATGCCCTGATTTCAGCCAGGAATACCAACACAATTTGGCCCAGAGGACACATGAAGAACACACACACACACACACACACACACACACACACACACACACACACACACACACACACACACACACACACACACACACACACACACACACACACACACACACACACACACACACACACACACACACACACACACACACACACACACAGACACAGAGAGAGAGACACACTTCAGTGAGGTTTCTAACCTCAGCTAACACAAAAAGGGGTTGAGTTTATGAAAGCAAAGACAGAAAATGTAGAGATAGAGAAAGAGAGAGGGGGGACAGATAAAAAGAGAAAGAGGTTGATGGAGTGGAGAGGGCCAGAGGCTGAGAGAGAAACTATCATCAGCCTGTACACCGTTTCAGCTTTCTGTGCTTAATGGACTCGGTGGGCATAAAAGACAGCGGAGATGAACACAGAGAGAGAGAGTTATTGAAAGTATGATGCATTAATGGCTCGTATTAATAACATAGCAGGACCAAACAAAATCATTTCGGCTCATGTCTAACTAACCACTCTCTTTCCACAGTGACCAGGCGTTCCAGTTTTCTGGAGGCAGTCCTCATTTTTTTGGTCCCCGTCTGGAGCTGTCTTGTGTGTCTACTGCCTGAAAAGTGAAATTATATGTAATGAGCCAGATATTGCATGCAAAATATTAGGCCTTTATCACCGCAGCATACAATGTGTAATTTCAATTTCAACTGTTCACACAATTTTAGGTGAAAAAACTCATTGAAATGAAGACAATTAAAAACAGAATATTCTGTGTCCTGTAAATAAAGTAGTTTGCAATACTATGACAGAATATGATTTACCATAATTACTCACAATTACCACAGTCAAAGTACACAAAACCAGAATTGTTCCCCTCCTAATTATTTAATTCATAGTTTATATCATTGGAAATGTAAATTGATCACTGAACTAGAAATGTCCCTGGTTTTCATTTCTGAAATCTAGTCACCTTACTGAGTGAGTCCAATTCAATTGTATTGCTGCACTGAAAGGGGAACATGGGTCAATACTCAACCGTAGTTTCACTAGCTACTGAAAACAGGTCTTGTGTTTACGCCTCTGAGCAGTTGGTCTCCAACATCCCATTTCTTTATCTATCGCTCCTCTCTTTTGGTCTCAATATGACCTCCCTCTCTCTCTCTCTAGCAACAGCTGTTGTTGTGTAGCTGCTCCTCAAACCCCCTACGGGCAAGAGAAGTGAACGCAACGAACTCAACCCACACTACAAGGCTGGGCGCCCCGGTCCGCTCTGCGGTCCCGTCTGACCGACACATCAGTGTGATTACAGCATATACATCAGTGAGGTTCTCCTCAACAAAACCCAGCCACTTATCCTCACACATTCACCTCACATTCTTCTTTCGCCCCAGGCGTTTCTCAGCCCTTCGCTGAATAAGATGAGCCCATCAATTAAATGCAACAGAGATATTGATTCAAGTGAATGGTGTTATAACCATGGAGACGCCCGAGGACATCGTATTATGCCGATGCGTTCATTAATATTTGCCGTAGAACACAGACAGAGCAGGTTCTCTGGTGGAGTGCTCAGAAATTCAACATGGATCCGTTAGTCTGATACTGCTGACGAATAAACTTACAGCTCAGTAGCGCAAACTGTGAAAATGCAGCTATTCAGGGATTATATTAATTAGTCATAATTCGGCCAGATATGAATATCAGTATTGTTTTGGACAATTACTGTGTCTGATTGGCATATTTGGCAGGTGTCCAGAAAAAGAGAACCTAGAAGGATATTATCCACGCTCAGGCTTTAAAAAATGCAACACTCGTGGCAATTTACGTTTTGAAGAATTGGTGGATAATTCATGTTAAAGAAATGGTTCACCCAAAAATGAAAATGCGGAAAATTCACTCACCCTCAGGCAATCCAAGATGAGTTTGCTTCTTCATTGGCATAGAACTGGAGAAAAGTAGCATTACATAATCATAGATTTACAGTTATATGGATCCTCTGCAGTGAATGGGTGCTGTCAGGAATAGTGTTTAAACTGCTGATAAAAACAAAACAATTTACAAGTAACCCACATGACTCCAGTCCATCAATTAACATTTTGTGCAGCAAAAAGCTGCATCTTTATAAGAAACAAATCCATTATTAAGATGTTTTTAACTTCAATTTGTTGCTTCCAACTAAAACATGAGTCCTCTACCCAAAATATTTCTTTCTTAAGTGAAAAAGTCTGAATCAGGAGAGAAATATGCACACATCAAGCACTGTTTCACTGTTTTATCAGCTGTGTGGACTCTCACTCTGACGGCGTCCATTCACAGCAAAGGATCCATTGGTGATCAAGTGATGTAATGCTAAATTTCTAATTAATTTCAAACTAATCTACATCTTGGATTGCCTGAGGGTGAGTATATTTTCAGCAAATGTTCATTTTTAGTTAAACAGTTCCTTTAACTTGTACAATCGGATTAGTACACTTTTGTTTTTATATATCTGCTTACAGCCCACTGGCAGCTAGGTTTGTGGTGGACCTTCATGCTATGTTTCATCTAAAAATCGTCAGTTAGCAAAACAATGTTGTTAATTGAAAATATGATTCTCATTTGTTGCCACAAATATAGCTAACTGTCACTGCAACTATTGCACTGCTTGCCAGTTTAGGCCTGGTGTTAGGGTTACAGGTAATTTCTTCATGACAAAGGCACATTTACTACGGTACATCCTGATAAGTATATTCTGCAGACAAAATGTTCGTATTGTAATGTTAACGGTAACTCATCCTGACAAATAAGCACTTTTACTCAGACAAGAATGCCTGCTTAAATTATTGGTAGATCCTGGGTGGCTTGATCATTTCAGAATGATTGCTTTTTGATGTCAAGTCATGTTCTTATCATTTAAGAAGAGTAATAGTTCTGATGGCCACAACAAGTATCCAAACTAACAGGTGGGAGGTGTGCTATATTTCAATAGGCATAACAATAGTGACTGTGAAAATCTTCATATAAGTATTAGGCCTATATAATTCAATAAAACACATCTTAACCAGAAAATGAGTGCGAGTCTCTCATAAATGGGGATTTTGAGGCAGGCATCTTCAGGGCCTCTTAAGTGTGAATGATACATGCGTTCAAATACTTTACATTGCAGTGTGCTGTTGTCACCTGGTGGCTGCAAAGGAAACTACACGATTAATTTGAGCTCTATATATACAGTGACATGAGTCATACGTATTTTATGGTGTTTGGCTCATTGCACCCACGTCAAATAAGTAAACACAAATCTTGATCTAATGGACAGTGACGCTGTGGAAAAGCAGAGAAAGACATTTATTTATGCTTAAAATAAAGGCACTTAGCTGTTGAAGTTTCTTTACCTTTGGCCAATTTTGGCCCTGTGGTGTTTCCGAAAATAAACATTTTTGTTATATTTCTCAAGGCACGAACATTTCCGCCACCATCTCAAATTATACACTGATTGTGTATGCATATTATATTTTAAACATTTGTGTTATAAAATGGTCTTACTAAGACTATAGGTAGTGCTGTGCATATCCTAAATACGCACAAATATATACTTTCACATGTTTTGCATAATTTGACAAAACTACAGCTTGATTGTAAATCAATATAATACACAGAGTTTTTACCTTGTTTCTGTGTTTTCTTCCACCGCGAGGCCATGCAGTTTCATGGCTTGAAAGTTGTTGTTTTTCCCCTAGTCTAAAGGTAACAAAAGTCATTTTACATTTGCAATGCGTGAATACTATTCTTTCTATTTCTGCCATAGAAAAGATACAGCAAAAGATATGACTATATATTTTAAATATGCATTTAAAGACGCACTTTTTTTCAGATTCCCATTTGGTTTATAGAGCAAATATCAAATGTTTCATTGTTACAATATACATAAGGAACGATACACTATGAGGGGATAGCAACTACTTGGGTATCTCTCAATAATCCTCACTTGTTTCTATGTGTCCTGTGTCGTACCTACTTGAAGTTATTAAAATTAGCGCTATAAATGGAGGATGCGGGCATCGATCCCGCTACCTCTCGCATGCTAAGCGAGCGCTCTACCATCTGAGCTAATCCCCCTCTGCTAGCCTAACCTCACTGTCGGAAAGATATTTGTGCGACACCTGATAGCGTTCTTGACGGTGTTACACTACAATAGTTCCGGCGGAAGTGAGTAGAACCAGCCGCGAGGCCTGTTACAGATAGGCGAAAATGTCAACCGGGGTGGGAAGTAAGTGTTATTTTATTTCCTCAACATATTCACAATACAGTCTGAAATCAAAACACTTTGTAAATTGGATTATGAAGTATTTTATCCTGTTTAAATAGAGTAGCTAATGCTCTTAGTAACAATTTAGTTGCTGCGCTAGCTAGCTTCATGATAACAAAGACGATCAATGTTTACATTGTCAACACACATTTCTCTCTGTTCTTGAGCAAAATTTGCTATTTTGCGTTCTGTACATGTAATATAAATAATTGTGTTTAACAACTGGTTTTGTGTTAAATAAATGTTTTAAAGAAGCACCTAACGTCATTCTACATTATGATCAGCTTTTTTATTTTACCATAATTTCCCCCCACGTTTTTGTGTAATGAATTGCATTCAATACAGCTTCAAATAAAACTCATATTTTGAACACCTAACTAGAACACAAGATGCTGTCTCTGGGTCCGACTGAACCCTGGTCAATTCGGGAGAAACTCTGCCTCGCCTCCTCAGTGATGAGAAGCGGAGATCAGAACTGGTAAGAATAAACAGTTAACGTTCATGATCATACAGCTGTATTAAGATTGAAGCATGTTAAATAATGCAGCGCTTCACCCCGTTGCAGAGTCTGTATTGTAGCTTTTCTTAATATATGAGTACACTGTTAATCAACCTTAATCAAACGTGGATTTAAAACGGGCTTCTTTTACTTTTAGAGAGGATTGTGGCAGATTTACGTCAGTAGTTACGATTAGGACGAAAGATAATGATTGGAGGATGCGGGCATCGATCCCGCTACCTCTCGCATGCTAAGCGAGCGCTCTACCATCTGAGCTAATCCCCCTTCTGGAGCGTTGGGGTGACAGCTGCCTTTAGGAGGGGTAAAATATGGTAGTGATGGGGGAAACGAACCTTTAAGAAGCGCTCGAAACACCACACGCTGGTGACGCCTGCTGGTCAAACTGTGCAAAATCATGCAAAAAAGAAAAAAGATTTTTTTTAAATGTCTATGATGATGTCTCATTTAATTGATTCTGTTTTAGTACTAATAAATTAGCGGTGCAGCACAACACTTTGCTACTGTATTTTCAGAAAATATTAGTTTAACATTACCTAAGCAATGCAGCTTATTACAATTTTATAACTTTTTATTACTGTGAGTTTATTGCTGGCAGTGAAATAATGTTTATTTTTGGCATAACTTGTAACTTTTTTTCTCAAATACATTTTTATTTTAAAGGCTATTATTAACAGGGTTATTACAACAAAACTTATTACTAATAATAAAATCTCTATGATTACTTCTAGTTGAAATAATAATGTAATGTTAATAATATAAAGTGTTTTGTAAAGAGTTAATAAATTAATACAATTAATTTCTAATATTACAATTCATTAATAAGTAATCAGCCAGCATTGCTAAACAGATCAGTTGTAGTTTATGTGCAGTGACATTTTTGACTGTTTGAAGATACATTCATTAATGTATAAAACAAAAATATTTACAATGGGAACCACTAGTAAAAAATAATCTATTTTTGCCTTTTTTTTTTTTTTTTTTTTTTTTCTTTTTTTGTTTCATTACAAATTACATTATGAGCATAATTTAAATTGAGATTGCGATTTGAAAGTGTTCCAAAGAGGATTCTGTGCTTAAGAATTGGGGGGGGGGATCACATTGTTTTTAAAATTTTTATTTCCAAGTTTAGAGTTTGAATCTATTATCCAAGAAGTTATAAATAAAACAAAGATTACTGGAGTACATTTTACAAGAAAATACTATTTCCATCTTTCTACTTAAAAATTTTACATTTAATTTAGTGCTGTCAAATGATTAATCACGATTAATTACATGCAAAATAAAAGTTTTTGTTTACATAATGAATATGTGTGTACTGTGTATATTTATTATGTATATGTAAATACACACACATACAGTATATATTTTGAAAATATTTATATGTATTTAATATATTTCTGTTCATATAATTTATAATATAAAAATGTTTAATATATAAAATATTTTTTGTAAATATGTACATGCATGTGTGTGTATTTATTTATATATACATATTAATAAATATATACAGTACACACACATTTATTATTTAAACAAAAACTTTTATTTTGGATGCGATTAATCGTTTGACAGCACTAATTTAGTTCAATGTGTTACTTATTTCTTTGTAATTGTTCGTAAAGTTTAATAGCAATTTCTGAGTGAAAATTGTTTCTACACCAAATTTTCTTAAGTGTATGTCATTATTTATAAAGAATTACTGTTAAATATGTATGATACACTGTTATATGTTTTGTTAGGGTGTCTGTAAGCAGAGCCATCAAGCCCTTCTCAGAGTCTGGACGACCCCCAGACTGGTTCTCCCAGAAGGTAATTTAAATGAGTGACTGTGAGTGATTTTATTAGTATTAGTGATTTGCTTAGTGATTCATGTTTTAACATATCAATATGACCTCTGCAGCATTGTGCCTCCCAATATTCTGAGCTGCTGGAAACCACAGAGGCCCCAAAGTAAGTAAATTTCTCTCTCTCATTCTCAAAACATTTGTGCTGAGCATCTTTATTAAATATTGCCATTGTTCTCGCAAAACCCAAAAGAGTTAAATTTTACAACCTAGTCTGTGTATACAATGAAAACTAATAATCAGCATAGAAGTTGTACTTTATATTTGTGCATGGAAAGCAGTAAACATGTGAAAAAGCATTTTATGGTTTTTGCACAGACTTTGGGTAATTAGACTTCTGGCTATTGTCTTAGCCAGTTAGCATGTTGTTGTAGTTTTGTTGTATAGTATGGCAACCGAAACCATCTCAGTACCAAGTTCATTGGTAAGTTTGACATGTTCACTCCCTGCAGACGTAAACGTGGTGAGAA
Source organism: Tor tambroides (assembly GCA_021397915.2). NCBI lineage: Eukaryota > Metazoa > Chordata > Actinopteri > Cypriniformes > Cyprinidae > Tor > Tor tambroides. The sequence goes on along the minus strand of JAFVLL020039922.1, from coordinate 39,313 downwards.
AGGGGAGGTGGTCGAGACCATTGAGGATGTGATCGTGCGTAGATTGACAGCAGAGAGGATCGAGGAGCTCAAGAGGCTGATCAAAGACACACAGGAGAAATACAGGTACATCTCCACCTACTTCTCCCTCTTACTGTCTGTATCTTTCACACATATGTGATAAATGAGTTTTGTCCCTTCAGGAAACTGAAGAAAGAGGTGGATTTGATCCAGGCGGGCCATCTGGACCCTAAACTGGAGGAGCTGTGGGCAGATATAGAGCTGTAAGACAATTCTGTACCAGTTTTGCATTTGTCTGACATTTCTGTCATTTATCTTATTGGCCTTTCATTTCATTTTTCCTATATGATCTAGTTTCAACCACCTTTGTATTGATTTCACTTTAACAAACATTATTTCACATTAGGTTAAATACTTTGAGAAATGGCTGGAGCCCTTTATTGTATAAAACATATTTTTATGAAATGAATGCACTCTCTTTCATTACAAAAAAGTATTATTTTTTTTCAAATATTATGTATTTCAAGAGGATTACATAGTATTACACAATATTCAGCAACAATATTCATTTGATATTCATCAAATTATGCATCATTTATATATGTTAAGTAATACAAATATTATAAAAATACATTTTATTCTATTTTAATATATATTTATATATATATGAAGAATGTGTGTGTGTGTGTGTGTTTTCAGACATACTTTTATTAGTTGTTGCATTTGGATATATATTTAGATATCAATGACTACTTTCTGTCAAAGTTTTAGATTTTTTTTGTTAATTTGAAGTGTCAGTTTTCGCATCATGATTATTTAAATCTGAACACAGATAAAACATTTTGTGACTCATAATCTTCAACCATAATTCAAACTTAAAAATTCAAACTTAAAAACCTGCGTATGTTGTGAATGTATCATCATGAGATTGTGTGTGTTCTCATGCTTGTCAGAAAGAGGAAGCAGGAAGAAGAAGAGGCGGAGCAGAAGAAGAGGGCGACTGAGGCAGCATATCAGGGTGAGATTTACATTCACTCAGCACTTCCAAAAGTTAATGCCTCCACAAAAGAAACAAGTTTTTAAATTATATTAACTTAGCAGTGTAACATATTGCTGATGTACTTGCAAATAATATTAGTTTACCATACATCTTATTGCAAATATTGCATTTTTAATACTAGGAAATTTCAGTTTTTATTACTTTGGGCTTGGTTCTGGCAGTGAAGTGTTTATTTTGCATAAATACATGAAATACATTTATTTTACATAAAAACAATAATGCATTTTTTTCTTTCTTTCCAGTTCGTCAGGCAGCTAAAAACACACCAAAGAGAGTTCCCAGCGTGACAGTACGTTCTCCACCCAGTGCTAGTTCTCCCAGCATGGACGTCTCGCAACCAGACACACTGCAACCAATGACGGATGAATCCTGTGGCAGTTCCATGGTGAATTCCTGCCTCTTTTTTTATTAACATTTAAACTTAAAGTTGACTCTAATAAGGGGTCATACTCATGATTTCTCCATCTAGGCTCAAGGACTGACCGTCTTCATGCCTATGTCAGAGGTCACGGGTCCAGGGCCTAAAGAGTCAGGTCTGGCCCCTATGGTAGATGACTCCCCGCAGAAGAAGCACCTTGCCCCAAAAGCCACACCACCTCCCTCCCCGCTGCTGTCTGAACTGCTGAAGAAGGGCAGTCTCATCGCTGCCAGCTCTAGACTGGTGAGTGTGGGATACTGTGAAGCACTCAATGTTTAAACCTTTGGATTAAAGGGGCATGTCACAGCAAACAGGATTTTGCCTGTGTCATGTCCCAGACCCATTTTCCATTTCTCAACCCTACATTCATACATTCACTACTTTATATTGTCCTATAAATAAAATCACCAGAACCCCATGGTTACTCTAACATTCACAATGTAAAGCTCCCTCTTCAGGCCAGCCCATTTATACTAACTAAACTCCAAATATGGACAATCAGAAATTCTGATACTTGCATCACAAAGATTAGCACATTAACATTTAACAACAAAGGTTTACATTGAGTATTCTGCATTTTGACAAGGGCCAAGTTTTTAGTACTCATTCCACATGCAACAATGTTAGCCAGTCATAACAGAGTAAATATATATATGAAAGTTTTAGGGGCAGTTTACACCAAACACTTTTTTAGATTGTGCTTTGCTGCTTTTCGGTTGTTTGTAAATATCCACTAGACAGCATTATTTGCAATACCTTTGCCCTGCGTTTATGTGAACAGCATTTTTAGGGGCGCTGTGACAAAACCGCATGTTTACTAATATGAGTCAAAAAGCAGGTCGTGTATCTAGTGTTGTTTTAGTATTATGTACTGTTATAGTTTTTATTATTATTTTTGTTATATAAATTCATTTCTCATATTCATTACTTGTTTTATTAGTAGTTTTCTCATAATAATTAGGCAAGATTTAGAATTTTTGAGCAAGGTTTTTCATTGAATATTTAAGCTATTTTTATTTTATTTCAGCCTAATTTAAATGAACAAAAATGTTTCATAAATAGTATTCTTTTTATTTAACGAAAATAACCCAGTGTAGAAACTAAACTATGATTGTTTTTGGTGCAAGAAACCTTGACTAACATTAAAAGTGGAGAATGTGTTTGTAGATTTTGCGAATGGTTTGTCATATTGTTCTGTGTGTGTGTCTGTTGGGCAGGTGGTTGAAGGTGACGTGGCCACAGGTTTGAGTAATGGATCACATGGAGTTGAGCTTCACACTGCTGCAACCGCTCTGCTTGCTAATCAAGACATTACAGCAGGTAAACAAATACACACTTTTCTTTCTGTATGTTTTAAATGTGCTTTTAAATGTCTCTCTTCAACATTAAACATTTTCTGTGTCTTTGAACAAACTGAATTTTGAGTTATGCTGTTTGATTTTCTTTAGCATTGAAATTCTTTTGCATTTTTACCATGCATCCTGCATGCAAGTTTAAGATTTCATGCTCTCTGTAGTACATTATTACCGTGTAGTTTGATTATTTTGAGAGTAGCTGTATGCTTTAGTGTGTGTGTGTTTGTAGCGCTATATGTGTGTGTCTCTGTGTCAGATGCTCCTACGTTATCTCGTCTGTTGGAGAGCGCCACCCCAGCGCAGCAACCTGTCAGTGCTGATCCCCCTAAGCCCCCCACAGTAGTCCCCCCAGCCCCGGACCACCGCTCTGTGCCCAAAACAGGTCTCTGATCTCTCTGATTTCCTCTCTTCAGCACTCTCTCTGTAGAACAGTCAGTCTGTTTTTGCTTAGGCAGTCTGTTTCCTGTTTTTCTCATGTGATGTGTAGTTCGTCTTCATCCAATCACAAATCACTCAGACTGCACTGACAGTGCTAGAGTTCTTGGATTATATTCTAGAATAACAGTTAATACAAACAAAGTTTGTGGTCGACAAGATTTATGTTCTTGAAGGAAGTCTCTTATGCTTATCAAGGCTGCATTTATTTAATCAAAAATAGAGTAATACTGTGAAACTTTAATGCAATTTAAAATAACTGTTTTCCATGTTATTATATTTTAAAATGTAATCTATTCCTGTGATGCAAAGCTGAATTTTCAGCATCATTGCTCCAGTCTTCAGAGTCACATGGTCCTTCAGAAATCATTCTAATATGCTGATTTGCTGCTCAAGAAATATTTCTTCTTAACAACAATGTTGAAAACAGTTCATATTAAAATTTTATATATATATATATATATATTTTTGCTTTTTTCAGGATTCATTTCATGAAAAAAAAAAAAAATCTTTTGAGACATTATAAATGTATTTGTCACTTTTGATCAATATAATGCATCCTTGCTGAATAAAAGTATTAATTTCTTTCAGAGTAATGGCACTGACCGCAAAGGCAAAACTCAGCCTTTAAAGGGTTCAGCCAAAAATCAAAATTCTGTCATCATTTACTCAACCTTTAGTTTTCCACAAACTTCATGAGTTTTTTTCTTCTATTAAACTCAAAAGAAGATCTTTTGAAGAATGTTGGTAACCAAATGGTAGCCATTGACTAACCATAGTATTTTTTTCCCATGCTGTGCAAATCAATGGCTACAGTCAAACAGTTAATGGTAGCTATTCACCTCCATAGTATTTTTTTAAGTCAATGACTTACGGTTTGGAACAGTGATGAGTAAATGATGACAGAATTTTCATTTTTGGGTAACCTACCCCTTGTTGTGGTTTTTCCTCTTAAAAAGAGTCATTACTTCCGCTTCAGAGCACTCATGAAAGAAATGAACCATATAAGAGTACTCTAAGCGATGTGTTTCATGTTGTGTTTAGGAGCTGCAGCCATTGCTGAAGGTTCTGGAGCAGAAGCGGTGATGGCAGGGTCGTCCACGCCAGCGGAGGTGGAGGGGAAGGAGGCAGAGCTGGTGGAGGAGGACACAGTGGTGTCAGTGTCATACATGGCTCACGAACTGGACCTGGAGACAGTGGGAGACATCATTGCAATCATAGAAGAGAAGGTATATGCACACAGACACATGTGTATGGTTGTGATGGTACGATTGGTTGCTACTTGTAGTGTCAAAGGGATAGTTCATCCAAACAGTTAAAGTTCTGTCATCATTTACTTACCCTCAAGTTGTTCCAAACCTGTACAAGTTTCTTTCTTGTCTTGAGCACAAAAAAATATATTCTGAAGAATGTTGCTAACCAACCAGTTGACAGTAGCCACTGACTTCCGTAGTATGAAAAAAAAAATACCATGGATGTCCGTGGGTACCATTCAACTCTCTGACCCACCAAGTGCTTTCACAGTTCCCTCCATTTTTTAATACTCTTAAAACAGAAAATAGTTCAAAAGCTTTTCCTTTCTGTTGCCAAATCTGAAATGAAGTAAACTAATATATCTGTCTCAGGTGGACGATCCTGTGGAGGCTTTGGACGCAGCCGCAGTGGAGGCGGCTCTCTCTCTCTGTGAGGACCCAGCGGTTGGTGGCCACCCCCTCACCAGCCCTTGGGAGTCACAGACCTTTAAGGCAGCTGAACCAGAGCCCATCGTCCAGCAGAGTCCTGCCCCAGCGGTCACACAGAGCTGCCCTGACCCTGCAGGTGTGCAGGGAGAAATGGATGTTCTGGTAGAGGAGGCTACAGAAACAGAAGCAGCTGACGAAGTGACAGGGGACACTGTGGCGCCTGCCGCCCCTGACACAGAGCAGAGCCAGGACTCTGAGGTTAAGACTGAAGGTGAAAGGGAAGGAGAGGGAGAAGGAGGGATGGAGGAAACGCAGCAGGAGAACAGAACCCCGAGTCCAGCTGTGAAGTGTGAGGGGGAGGACTGGGTTCAGCCAGAGACTGTGACGCCCTGTCTGGACTCAGAAGATAGCTCAGCCTCGGCAAAAGACACAAAGGTATCAGCAAACAGCAGCAAAATGAAAACTGTCTTCATATACATGTTGTTCTTTTGAACTTTCTATTCATCTAAGAATCCTGATCAAAATGTATCATGTTTTCCACAAAAATATGAAGCAGCACAACTGTTTTCAACATTGATAATAATAATAATAAGAAGAAATGTTACTCAGCATATTAGAATGCATTTCTGAAGGATCATGTGACACTGAAGACTGGAATAGTGATGCTGAAAAAAAGCTTTGCCATCACTGGATTAAAATACATTTTAAAATATAAAAGTTATTTTAAATTGTAATAATAGTTCACAATATTAACATGCTTTCAAAACATATGTTTGGAAAAAAAAAACATTTAGCTTAGTCTACTATAATACACTTACAATTATAGTGTCAGATGAAAGCATAAAATGTTACAAACAAATGTCTTTTTCTAGAAAGTGAATGAACAAAGACACTGATGACCTCCAAAAACGACAAAAAAGCACCATAAAAGTGGTCTATAATACATATGCGCAAGTCTTGAGAAGTCATATAATTGCTTTATGTGAGTAAAAGAACAAAATATAAGTTATTAATCCCTAAAAATTATACCTTTTGAAACTCTCAATCTTATTTGCATTCAAATATGTATGAAAAGACACACTGGGCATCAAACCTGGTCTGAAGCATGTTGACATGCTATATTTAAATGGCTGAATGCAAATGTGATTTGAGCTGTAGTGAATTGGAAGAAAATGATTCAGTAACAACATAATTGGGACATTCTACAAAAAAGCTCTTTTTCCTGTAGAAAAGCAATTCAGAAGAATTAGGATGAGCTAATTATAATAGAAACTGCATTTTTTTAACCCTTTTGACCTAAAATAGTTACTTTTTGAGATTTTAATAATTCTAATAAATTTTAATAAAAAGTATTTTAATAATTTAACAATAAATTCAAATGTTCTTGGTTCTCTGATGTTGGCTAATTGTCACATGACATACAGGTAAGCAAATAATGTTTTTTTTATTTTAAATTGTAAATTTTACACTTCATTAACTCACAAACCCCTTGCATTTCCCTCACAGATCATCCTTAAAGGGTGAATTAGTAACACTCTGTTTAATATTCCTTCTTCAAATGCTGTAGGAGGTGAAGGAAGAGGATGGAGGCAGTGAGGTGGATGTGGATGAAGGGATGGAGATGAAAGAGTGTGGCGATGGGGATGGAGACGGGCCGTATCTCTCAGAGGTTGATCCTCCTGCCAGTGAGAGTGAGGATGGATACGGCAGTCACTCTCAGCGCTACACCACAGCGGACTCCACCGCCAGCAGCCCTGCCTCATCACAGTTGTAAGTGTTTGTGTGTGAGCTTGTATTCTGTGTGTTTCAATCTTTCATTTGCCTTATGCAACTCTCTCTCTCTCAGCTCCATGTGCAGTGAAGATCAAGAGGCCTTGCAGGCTCAGAAGATCTGGAAGAAAGCCATCATGCTGGTGTGGCGGGCCGCAGCCAATCACAGGTGAGCTTCTCATTCATACTTACCTCAGCTGCTGTTTTATGATGGGCACTGACCTGTAGACGGAAATGTGTTGTATGCATTTGTCATTTATTGTTTTGTGTTTCAGGTATGCAAGTGTGTTTCTGCAGCCTGTGTCTGATGATATCGCCCCTGGTTATCACAGCATTGTACACAGGTATCAAGATGAGACTCTCTTACTTTTTTGAGTATGTAGGGCTCTATGATTTTCATGATGCAGAAAACTTGAATATAATCTTGTAATCCAGTCATAAAAATGGAATTTACTATATAACACCGAATGGCAAATTTTGGGTGAATAAATCTGTGAATAATTAACCAAATCAAGATATGGATGAGTGTGTTTGAATAATAATAATAATAAAGCTGTATTAAAAAATAATGAACGAATGAATAAATAAAATGGTTCGTAGGGCCCTATTGTTGTAAAAATTATAATAGGTTATTAAATTGTTAAAGTGCCATGCATTCATTTGATTTTTTTTATTAAAATATATTTAATTCATTAAAATGAGGTTTAGAAAAATTAAAACAGCAAACATGGAATGTGGGAAGAATAAAACACAGTTTGGGAAAAAATAAAAGACATTTCATAGGACTGTAAAAATGTCATTTTGGTTAAACTTTTAAAATGTCATTTAGGTTAAATAGTATAAGTTTTGGGACTTCAAGGGAATAGACATGCTTTTTAATCACTAAAATTGCTAATATTTAACCATGAAAACATAAGTGTCCAGACAAATTAAAACCAAAAACAGCGTTATCAAGAAAGGTTTAATATAAAAATCTGAGAACTGACAATGAAAAATACTTCTAAAGGTTTTACTGATCTATGTTAACTTCAACATTTACTAGTATTGTGGGAATAGTTCACTGAAAAATGAAAATTTGCAGAAAATGTACTCACCCTCAGACCATGCAAGATGTAGATGAATTTGTTTCTTCATCAGAACAGATTTGGAGAAATTTACATTACATTACTTGCTCACCAGTAGATCCTCTGCAGTGAATGGGTGCCGTTAAAATGAGAGTCCAAACAGCTGTTAGTTTATGTTAATGTATTAACTAATGTCAACTAAAGGAACCTTATAGTACAGTGTTACCAGTTTTTCTGTTGGCTAATTATGTTTTTGTCCTTCCTGAAATCTCCACCTCCTCAGACCGATGGACCTATCAGCCATCAAGAAGAACATCGAGTCTGGGCAGATCCGCACGACGGCGGAGTTCCAGCGTGACATCATGCTGATGTTCCAGAACGCGGTGATGTACAACAGCTCGGATCACGACGTCTACCACATGGCCCTAGAGATGCAGAGGGATGTTCTGGAACAGATCCAGCAGTTCTTGGCCACTCAGCTGATCATGCAGACATCAGAATCAGGCATCAGCACCAAGAGCTTGCGCGGAAGGGAGGCCAACCGCAAACAAGACCCCAATGAGAAGGTTAGAGACACACATGCATAGTCACACACACACACACCGAAACCACAAGTGGAAACAAGACGCTGTGGAAAAGATTGGAGGAGTATCAACACACGCGCACACACATAGTGACACTATAAGGAGACAAAATCACACAGTGCTTTCACTGCTAATTATTTGGCCAGTGACATTTAATATTTTTTCAACAGACAAACTATTCAGTGAGACAAAAGAGAGCTTAAAGAAGCAGGAAGACATTAAAAGATATTTAAGACTGTTATTTTAGTATTATTTACATGTGACTATAGTTATTAATATTTTGAATTAGTTATTTGTATATTTAATATCTTTTTAATTTTATTAGTCAATTTTTGTAGGTTTTTTTATTTGTTTTACTTATTTATTTCAGTTGGTTACCAAGGCAGCATTTTTTTAATCTAATACTTATATTTCATTTTATTACATATTTATTTCAGTTCTCTAAAATGATTTTTAATAATTTTAGTTTTAGGTAACAATAACAACACTGGACTGTTGAGAGAAAAGTATGTGCAGTTCTAAAGAAAAATAGCATCTCTAGAACAAATAAAGATGCTTGAACCTTTTCCAGGATATAGGCTGAGATGTTTTTCAGCGAGCAGGCTAGAAGCTTCAAACGTCTCAAGGACAGGACATCAAAGTACATCAAAGAGTCTGTGGACATCTGAAGTGAAGTATTGCAGACAGTGAAACGGTTTAGGAAGAGCGAGCTCAGAGTCATAGAAAGGAAAGTAAAAAACAGCTTCCTGTGCATCACAGCATGAAGCTTTATCTGTGAGGATGACGCTGTGGGATTGGCTCTTATTTCTGTCTCTGTTGAAGCAGCATTAATTCAAAAGTGTCCTGAAAACATCACTTTAAAACCATTTGCCTCTAACTATCGGCTGGCAGTGGCACCAAACAGCCAGTACCTGCAAATTGACCTGATTTCAGTCCATCTGGGAATGAACGGGAAAGCACAAACTGAAGCATCATCAGGAAATATAACTCGTAATGTCTTTAGCCTGCAGACTTAATGGCTGTCAATACACACAAAATGGATTTGCGACCACGAACTGCACATGACGTTGTTGTAATACTCACAGGTAATCTGCACAAATTGATTTTCTAGCTCTTAATGGGATGGCTGCACTCAAATTGTCGTTTCAGCACTTAGTCCCTGAGCTAAGTTTTATTTAAAATCCAAAAATGCTGAAATGCAGGAAAAAGTGTCACTGTCCAAATACTTTCTGTACAAACTCAGAAATGCAAACCTTGTATGGTGAATCTCACAAAACCTTGTTCATATTTCACCCCAAAATGAGAAGCATAAAATAAGAACCAGATGTTTAATTGTCATTAAAAATTGTTCTGTTTCTTTATGGCAAATATAAAATACAATGCATTTAGAAAGTATTCAGACCCCTTCATTTTTTTCATATTTATTATGTGGCAGCCTTAAATGCACATCATTTCACAGCAATCTACAATCCAGACCCAATAATAACAAAGTTAAAACCAGACTTGTAATGTTTTTACACATTAATTAACTCTTTCCCCACCAAACACAGAATTTTTTGGATTTCTGTGTTCTTGCTGTTATACGCTCGGGGCCGGACATGTTTGTGTGAGACTGATCCAAAAGCAATTGGTTTCTACACGTTCCACATAGATGAAACCCCTTCTGATAGAACCCAAATAAAACACTTTCTGTCCCTTACACGCACTCATACACACACACACACACACACACACACACACACACACAAGTGAACTGCTGAAGTCCCTGACAGTAAGGTTAGCGTTACTTGCACTAACACACAGTCTCGTATGTAGACCCTGAGTCCTGCACACAAAGACCCTCATTTAGAGCCAGAACCACCAGCCAGAAGGAAAAGGAACAACTCCAAACAAGACACTAATGAGAAGGTCAGTGCTGTACACACACAAACACAAACTCACAGGTGAGAATCAAGGGCACTGCAGGTGAGAGGACTTCTGTACTAACCCATGCACAAACACTGTGGGTCTAACACTCGAGTTTCTCTTCCAGGTTTCCACATGGCACCATATTTGTGGCCTAGTTGTTCTGTAAATGATTATATCGCAAGTGTGGTTATACGTAGAGTAATCTAACATGTTCAGAAATATGGGAGAATATCTGTCTATCTACCTGTCTGTCTGCTTATACACACAATACTGTTCAAAAGTTTAGGGTAAGATTTTTTAATGTTTTTGAAATAAAGTTTCTTGAGCTCACCAAGGCTGCATTTGTTATATCAAAAATGCAATAAAACTGTTTAATATTGTGAAATAGTATTACAATTTGAAATATCTGTTTTCTATTTGAATATATTTTAAAATGTAATTTATTTCTGTGATTTCAAAGCTGAATTTTAAGCATCATTACTCCAGTCTTCAGTGTCACGTGATCCTTCAGAAATCATTCTAATATGCTGATTTGACCCCAAACTTTTGAACAGTAGTGTATTATTTTATTATAAACAGATTAGAAATGTGATTATTGTAAGCATGTAAATAATGTATTTATATGTGTGTAGTGCAAGGGTTGGGTTAAACAGCCACTGGACGCTTTCTTTTGTTGAATCTGTGTGCCATTTTTATTTTTAACACACCAGACCAAAGTTAAACAAGTTTTTTTTTTTTTTTTTTGTAGTTTGCATGGTTTCAGTCTCAGTGATGCTTTCACACTGAGCTGTTTGCAGTGTGACTGAGGTCATTCAAATGACTGGACAATCATTTCATCACCATCTATTTGAGTTTATGTTGGAGTGCTGCGGTCATCATGGAAACCGTTACAACACACTCACACATACATGAACACCTCATGTCTTCATCCGGCTAACACACATATATACACATCACTGTTACTCATCAACCCCTCAAATCCTCCCTTTAGTATCTACAGTCTCTTTTCCATCGTGATTCCATTTCATCCTCCTTTTCTTTCTCAGCCGTGTGTGTCTGTATGTAGAGAAGCTTCTAGGGTGACCAGATGACCATGATAGAAAACTGCTCTGTCCTCCCACGTTTTATATGCAGGAAACCAGAGTTCAAATCCATCCCACTGTAAAAGTTCATGTTTTTGTTTTAATTCACAACCATCTGGGAAAAATGTTTTGTTGGCCTCAAGTCATCGTAAGGTGTTTTTAAGATGACTGGCAATGTAAATGGTTTGCCAGATTTAAAAAAAAAAGTGAATCTGCAAAATGTGTAAATGAAAATAATTAATTTATATCATGAGTAGGTTTGTTTTTATAAGCAATTAGAAGACGATTAAATCACTTTTTTCAGATTTTATTGTCAGAACAATAAAATAAGAGCATCTGTTTCTCCTTAAAAATTTTGTCAATCATTTTGCACATGCATGACAGATATTTTCATCTTATCTCTTCATAGTTTAAAGGGAAAGCAACAGATATCCCATCCACTTTGCTCTATTTATAGCAATCAAACTAAAGACTAATTAATGGGTCAAGTGAATGTAAGTCCATAAGACACCGGATATGGCTCATAAAAAACATCTGGTCATTCTAGTCTCTCTGCACATGTCTCTGATGTTTTCCATCTCATGATCAGGGTTTTAGAATAGTATACCTGCCGTTTGCTCCCATAACACCTGCTTTTGCTCTGTTGTACGTCTGTCTCTCTGGCTGTGTCTAGAATAGGTTTTAAATAGTGAACTCTCTTTTTCTCACTGTGCTGTTTGTCCTTCTACAGGACAGCCTCTCCATGGCCTCTCCTGCTTTCCTTCTCTCTCTCTTTGTAAGTATCCAGGCTCAAGATCACAAGATATTTCCCGTCCCTTCTTACCAAACACAATCTCACACATTTATACTCTGACACAGTTCTCTGTTTGGTTAGAGCTGATCGCTCGCTTGCGTCCAGGTTGGTATGTTAAAAGGTTGTGAATAAATTGTCATTATTTATTAAATCCTAATGTATTTTCCTGCAAGATTTATTTTAAGGTTTGAATACGTTTATATTCAGCAAGGATGTGATAAATTGATCGAAAGTGACAGTCAAGGTATTTTAATGTAACAATTTTTATTTTTATTTTTTTTTCAAATGAAGGCTTTTGTTTTGAAATTCTGTTAACCCTTAAATACATACGTCGGGTCTTTTACCGACGTTTTTTTTTAAAGTCAACTTTCTTAGTATTCCTCAATCTAATCATTATAAACAATATAACAAGAAAATATATATATAAAAAATGTTTTTTAATTATTTTTTTGTAAAAAAGTCTATCTGGTTGCTATGTGAGTATATTTTTCCTGCGCAACAATAATTAAATATCTGATGACTCAATAAGTGCACAATAATCACATTTATTCCTCAAGGTGGCACTGTTTGTTAGACAATGATGGCGTGATGTTTTATTCATAATTACTTCAGGCATAAAACAAAAGAATATCATCAGCAGTATTGAACCTGACTGAATTGCTTGAATGGCTTTTACTGCAGAGCAATTACTGTAAGCGATTAAATATAAGTGTCACTGTCATTTGATGGTGAATGTGGTGAATAAGCTGCCAGCAATCACAATATTGATTTTTCTGGAGTAATTGAAAATGATAGTTTTGAGAATATGGTTGAGATCGCGAATATGAGCCAGATTATGAATGTAGTGGGGAAATGCGCTAATGATGAAAGCGTCTGATCAAATTGAACCCTTCTACGTTTCAAAAGGTAACGAAATATGCTTTATTTTATTCTTTTGTAATTGTTATTAAAATACGAGGAAAATTTTATGCTGTTGCAGCAGTTCGAGATCCATCCATGTTGGATATATAGGCCCTGGGTGCTAAAGATCTGAATATGTAATAATGATTGGTTAAGCATCCATGCATTTAAGGGTTAATCAAAACAATCCTGAACAAAAATGTGTCACTGTTTCCACAAAATATTAAGCAGGACAGCTGTTTTCAACATTGATACTAATGAAAAATGTTTCATGAGCAGCAAATCAACATTACAATGATTTCTGAAGGATCATGTGACACTGAAGACTGGAGCAATGATGCTGAAAATTCAGCTTTCCATCACCGGAATAAATTACATTTTAAAATATATTAAAATAGAAAACAGGTATTTTAAATTGTAATAATATTTGACAATATTACTATTTTTTTTATGCTATACTTAATCAAAGGGAA
>JAFVLL020039922.1:0-25689 GCA_021397915.2 Tor tambroides | reverse complement strand
TCGTTTCAGCACTTAGTCCCTGAGCTAAGTTTTATTTAAAATCCAAAAATGCTGAAATGCAGGAAAAAGTGTCACTGTCCAAATACTTTCTGTACGAACTCAGAAATGCAAACCTTGTGTGCTGAATGTCACAAAACCTGTCAAAAACTTTCATATTTCACCCCAAAATGAGAAGCATGAAATAAGAACCAGGGCCCGTATTCACAAAACATTTTCTCTTACCACTAAGAGTTCTCCTAAATAGCAGTAAAAGTTTTTAGCTAAGAGTTTTCTCTTAAAACTCTGAGACAAACTAATGAGACAAACTTTTACTAAGGAAAAGAGAGAAGTTTTAAGTTAAGAGTAAGGGCGGGGTTGACCTCGTTGCTATGGATGATGTCAGCATGCTTTCTTACTATGCACACAGTGATTGGTTGTTATGGGAGGGGAGGGGTCTCTGTCAGAGATATACTCTCAGACTTATTGTAGAGCACGATATTATGTTGCCATATCCAAATAAAGGTTTAAAAATAATGATAATTGCCGCATTCAAATGAAGATTTTAAAATGCAGGCTAAGTGTCACTAATTAAACAAGTATATGTTCAGCTAATTGTCAGCCTCTTACATGTATGCTTCTCGTAGCAGATATGCATATGAACAGCATTTTAATTAACAGAGTAGAATAATCATGGCTGATAGTAAGACATGCAAACGTAAAAGAAAACCAAACTGGAAGCAAGAACAGCTATTACTTCTTGCCCAACTGGTTAATGAAAAGGATATAATAAAAGGAAAATTTGGAGTTGGGATAACCACCAAACCCCAAGCCGATACCTTTTTAAAAGCTCATTATTGTCAAATGTTTCTAAAATGTTAATATTCCGAGGCAGATTGCCGGCAACAGCCGTTTTAGGATAGTTGTGACTTGATCTTAGTGACTTAGGAGTCCTCTTCACTACTCCTAACGTTTCACAGATTTAGGAGCTAGTTTTAGTGCTAAAACGCTTTGTGAAGTACTCTTAGAGAAAAAATTGAGGAGTCCTAAATTTAAGACTGACACGCCCATTATTTTTAAGATTTTCTCCTAAATCGGCAAGTTATGAGCTACTTTTAGCCTTAAGATGTTTTTTGAATACGGGCCCATGTTTAATTGAAATGAAAATAGTTCTGTTTCATATGGCACATATAAAATACAATGCGTTTAGAAAGTATTCAGACACCTTCGGGGTTTTTTTTTCACATATTTATTATGTGGCAGCCTTATGCTAAAATGCACATAATTTCACAACAATCCACAATCCATACCCAATAATGACAAAGTTAAAACCAGACTTGTGATGTCTTTGCAAATTTATTAAAAAATAAAAACTGAAATATCACATGCAACTGAAATAATATGCACTTTAGGGCAAAAATGCAGCTTTATGGAGTATGGAGAGTAGATGGATGTGAAAACAAGAAAGCATGTTAAAGCTACAACACACAAAAAATGAGTTATTGAGTCTTTCTGAATGCACTGTACCTTTAATTTTGGGCAAAAATGGGGCTGGACATGTTTTCGTGAGATTGATCCAGAAGCGATTTGGTTTCCACATGCTCCACATAGTTGAAATCCCTTCTGATGGGACCCAACTAAAAGACTTTATGTCCCTTACACACACACACACACACACAAGTGCACTGCTGAAGTCCCTGACAGTAAGGTTAGCGTTACTTGCACTAACACACAGTCTCGTATGTAGACCCTGAGTCCTGCACACAAAGACCCTCATTTAGAGCCAGAACCACCAGCCAGAAGGAAAAGGAACAACTCCAAACAAGACACTAATGAGAAGGTCAGTGATGTACACACACAAACACACACTCACAGGTGAGAATCAAGTGCACTGCAGGTGAGAGGACTTCTGTACTAATCCATGCACAAACACAGTGATTCTAACACTTGAGTTTCCCTTCCAGGTTTCCACATGGCACCATTATTTGTCTCCTAGTTGTTCTGTAAATGATTATATCGCAAAGTGTGGTTGCATACACAGAATAATCTAGCATTTTCAGAAATATGGCAGAATATCTATCGGTCTCTCTGCTTATACACACAATAACTTTCAAAAGTTTAGGGTCAGTAAGAATTTTTTTTTTATGTTTTTGAAATAATAAACTTTCTTATGCTCACTAAGGCTGCATTTGTTATATCAAAAATGCAATAAAATATTTTAATATTGTGAAATAGTATTACAATTTGAAATAACTGTTTTCTATTTGAATATATTGTAAAATGTAATTTATTCCTGTGATGCAAAGCTGAATTTTCAGCATCATTACTCCAGTCTTCAGTGTCACATGATCCTTCAGAAATCATTCTAATATGCTGATTTGCTTAATATTTTCTAGAAACTGTGATGATTCAAGTTTTTTTTTTTTGATGAACAGACAGTTCAAACAGTATTAATTTCTTAGAAAAAAATCTTACTGACCCCATACTTTTGAACAGTAATGTATTATCTTATTATAGACCGAATGGAAATGATTCTTGTAAGCATGTAGACAATGTATTTATGTATGTGGTGTAAGGGTTGGGTTAAACAGCCTCTTGATGTCTTCTTTTGTTGAATCTGTGTGCCGTTTTTATTTTTTAACACACCAGACCAAAGTTATACAAGTTTTTTATTATTATTTATTTTTGTTTGCATGGTTTCAGTCTCAGTGTTGCTTTCACACTGAGCTGTTTGTGGTGTGATTGAGGTCATTCAAATGACTGGACACTCATTTCATCACCATCTATTTGAGTTTATGTTGGAGTGCTGCGGTCATCATGGAAACGGTTACAACACACTCACACATACATGAACACCTCATGTCTTCATCCGGCTAACACACATATATACACATCACTGTTACTCACCAACTCCTCAAATCCTCCCTGTAGTATCTACAGTCTTAGGATTCTCTTTTTTCCATCATGATTCCATTTCATCCTCCTTTTCTTTCTCAGCCATGTGTGTCTGTATGTAGAGAAACTTTCTAGGGTGACCAGATGACCGTGATAGAAAACCGCTCCATTAGTGTTTTATATGCGAGAAACGCGAGTTCAAATCCATCCCACTGTAAAAATTCACAACCATCTGGAAACAAACCAAAATTCAAATCTGGAGAGTACTGCTGTTAAATGATTAATCGCGATTAATTGCATTCAAAATAAAAGTTTTTGTTTACATAATATACGTGTGTGTGTGTACTGTGTATTTTTATTATGTGTGTATATATAAACACACACACGCGTGTATATATTTAAGAAAAATGTTATGTTTATATGTTAAGTGTATTTATATACACTGCCCATCCAAAAAAAAAAGTCACCACCTGGATTTAACTAAGCAAATAGGTAAGAGCCTTCCATTGGATAATTACTGCATGGATGATTGTTTCAGCTGGCAACAAGTTATTTAACCCTAACTGATGCAGTGAGTAGCTTCTCATTTGTTAAACAACCATGTCGGAAGACACATCCTGTGGTTGTGGAAAAGATGTTAATCTGTTTCAGAAGGGTCAAATTATTGGCATGCATCAAGCAAAGAAAACATCTAAGGAGATTGCTGAAACTACTAAAATTGGGTTAAGAACTGTCCAATGCATTATTAAAAACTGGAAGGATAGTGGGGAACCATCATCTTCGAGGAAGAAATGTGGTCGGAAAAAATCTTGAATGATCGTGATGAAGTAAGAGCATTTCC
This sequence comes from Tor tambroides, assembly GCA_021397915.2. Classification (NCBI taxonomy): domain Eukaryota; kingdom Metazoa; phylum Chordata; class Actinopteri; order Cypriniformes; family Cyprinidae; genus Tor; species Tor tambroides. The sequence continues at coordinate 21,977 of JAFVLL020039922.1, read as the reverse complement.
ACATGCACAATGTGAAGGGAACTCAAGGGATTGGGACTAAACAGCCGTGTAGCCTTAAGAAAACCACTTATCAGTGAGGCTAATCGGGGAAAAAAAGGCTTCAATTTGCTAGGGAGCATAAAGATTGGACTCTAGAGCAATGGAGGAAGGTCATGTGGTCTGATGAATCCAGATTTACCCTGTTCCAGAGTGATGGGCGCATAAGGGTCAGAAGAGAGGCTGATGAAGTGATGCACCCATCATGCCTAGTGCCTACTGTACAAGCCTGTGGGGGCAGTGCTATGATCTGGGGTTGCTGCAGTTGGTCAGGTCTAGGTTCAGCAACGTTATGTGCCCAAAGAATGAGGTCAGCTGACTACCTGAATATACTGAATGACCAGGATTTTTTTTTTCTTCCCTGATGGAACGGGCATATTACAAGTTGACAATGCCAGGATTCATCGGGCTCAAATTGTGAAAGAGTGGTTCAGGGAGCATGAGACATCGTTTTCACACATGGATTGGCCACCACAGAGTCCAGACCTTAACCCCATTGAGAATCTTTGGGATGTGCTGGAGAAGACTTTGCGCAGCAGTCCGACTCTCCCATCATCAATACAAGATCTTGGCGAAAAATTAATGCAACTCTGGACGGGAATAAATGTTGTGACATTGCAGAAGCTTATCGAAACGATGCCATGTCAAATGCGTGCCGTAATCAAAGCTAAAGGTTATCCAACGAAATATTAGAGTGTGACCCTTTTTTTTTTGGACAGGCAGTGTATAATATAAATTATATGAATTTATACATGTAAATATTTTCAAAATATATACTGTATGTGTGTGTATTTATGTATACATAACAAATATAGACAGTACACACACATTATTAAAGTTTTTAAGCAAAAACTTATTTTGGATGCGATTAATCGTTTGACAGTACTAGTGGAAAGCAAATGTTTTGTTGACCTGAAGTCATTGTAAGATGACTGGCAATGTAAATGATTTGCCAGATTAAAAAAAAAAGTGCTAAATGAAAATGAATAATTAATATCATGAGTAAGTTTGTTTTTATAAGTAATTAAAAGTAGATTATTTATTTATTTTTTTATTTTTTTCAGTTGCTACTTTTGTCGTTCATTTTGCACGTGTGACATGTTTTCATCTTATCTCTTCATATTTTAAAATGGAACACAACAGATATCCCTTCCACTCTTGTCATTTAAGGCTACATCAGAACACTGCAGTGTCAGTATAAAATATTTGTTTATAGTAATCAAAGAACGTTAAGACTAATTCATGTGTCAAGTGAATAGAAGTCCAACAAGACATGGGATATGACTCATAAAACGTCTGGTCATTCTAGTCTTTTTGCACGTCTGATGTTTTCCATCTCACGATCAGGGTTTTAGATTAGTATACCTGCCATTTGCTCCCATAAAATCTGCTTTTGCTCTGTTGTACATGTCTGTCTCTCTGGCTGTTTCTAGAATAGGTTTTAAATAGTGATCTCTCTTTTTCTCACTGTGCTGTTTGTCCTTCTACAGGACAGCCTCTCCATGGCCTCTCCTGCTTTCCTTCTCTCTCTCTTTGTAAGTATCCAGGCTCAAGATCTCAAGATATTTCCCCTCCCCTCTTACCAAACACAAACACACACATTTGTACTCTGACACAGTTCTCTGATTGGTTAGAGCTGGTCGCTCGCTTGCTTGCCATCCAGGTTTGTATGTTAAAAGGTTTTGACTAAGTTGGCATTATTTATTAATTCCTAATGTATTTAACAGCAAGATTCATTTTAAGGTTTGAATACTTTTATTCAGCAAGGATGTGATAAATTGATCGAAAGTGACAGTAAAGACATTTTAAAGTTACAAAAGATTTATTTTTCAAAGAAATGCTTTTCTTTTGATCTTTCTATTATTCAAAGACGTTAGAATGATTTCTGATGGATACTGAAGACTGGAGTAATGATGCTGAAAATTCAGCTTTCCATCACAGGAATAAATTGCATTTTAAAATATATTCAAATAGAAAAGTGTTATTTGAAATTATAATAATATTTGACAATATTACCGATTTTATGGTATTTTTAATCAAATGAAGACAGCCTTGGCGAGCATAAAAGATGTTTTTAAAACAAAAACATATAGTGTGACATGATGGTGAATAAATAAAATGGCTTTTTTTTAGTTTTGGGAGAACTTTAGTTTTAAATGGTTCGGTTTGAATTTTACTCATTTTTATTTGTCTTCAAGAAACGACACAACACCTCCGTGAGCAACGCTGACTATTAACACATTCACTTCTGTGCACTACATTTTTTTTAAAGCTCTTTTATTCCATTTTTTTTTTTCTTCAGTTTCGTAACTATGTATTGCACAGTTCTGATGTCACCTTCTCTTTAAGATGAAACGCTTGGTCTAGTAACACACACACACACACTTCCTGTTCTCAGGTCAAACCAGTTAGCTTCTCACACTGATGGTCTGGTGTGTTAGGGCAGTGGATGACAGGCTGTTTGCATTTTCTCACGGCTGGCCTGCTTCTCTGCTCTTCCAGGATGGAGGCACCAGAGGGCGCCGCAGTGCCATTGAGGCCGATATGAAGATGAAAAAGTGAACCGGGATGTCTCACTGCAGCTGTTACGGAAGTTCAAATAGGCTTTATTTCCCTGTTTTGTTAAGACGTTCTGACTAAGTTTAGTTACTCAGTGCCTCGGTGGCTTGACGCAGCAATTCGATAGTCTAATTACAGAAGGACACAAAAAGAAGGCAATTTTTAAGGGTTCGACCCTTTCACAGAAACCCTTCAACCCTAGACCTGAAAAACTGGTCAAGCTGCTCTGATTCTAGACTCATGGGACAAGACAAACTGACCTTGCGTTTAGTTGAGTTTAGAGGAGCTGCTTAAAAGGATGTCACAAATTTAGCTGTCATCACTGGCCTTTAAAAAAAAAAAAAAGCTGAATGTACCACCATCATGACCACTGGATGGTTAGAAATCAGAATGTCAAACCTTAAAGCCATTGTTCAAAACAAAGATTACTATCGCCTTGTCAGTTTGAGATGATGTGGAACGCTGAACGATGGTGAAAAGAGCAATAAAAGTAAGCTTTTTTCTTCTATAGGAGTGAAGATGGATCCTAAGTTTCTTTTAACTTGATTTTTGCCTAGTCAGGATCGTGGATGCTTTGGATTACAGTTAAAGGCCTACTGTACTATGTTCAGTTTCTTTTCGTTCTTTAAGTGAGACTTAATTTGACATCTCTATGTTTAGAAAGAACATATAGTTTTGTACAGGGTCTTTGTGTACAGTGTTTTTGTATATTGTGTCGTGAAATGTTTTAATAAAACACCAGAGTCTGCAATTACAAGATGTTATTTTAAGAATAATTTATTCAACATTAGTACAAATGCTTCACTGGGAGGACAATACCAGCTTGTCCTGTTCAAAGTCACGAAAAACACTCGATATCCATTAATGATGTCAACATTCATCAGTGACGTGATTCATACACAGTGTGAACTCTCCTATCCCTGAACATCAGTAAACAGCAGTGGAGAATTGAAACTTAACATTCTGCAGTCTCAACACCCGTAACAGTCATACAAAAATGATCTGATCACACGTGCCATGTCACCTGACAGTAGTGTTTGTCACAGAACTCAAGATATGACAATGCTTTAAGCTTTTACAACAATGTAAAATCCCAGGTTATACATGAATATACATTACTGTTCAAAAGCTCTGGGTCAGCAAGATTTTTTTTATGAAAGAAATGATTAGTTTTATTAATAAATGCTGTTCGTTTGAACTTCCTGATAATCAAAGAATCCTTAAAGAATGTATATAATTTTAATTAAATATAAAATTTTAAACATCAACTGTTTTCAGCATTGATAATAATACTAATAAATGTTTCTTGAGCAGCAAATCAACATATTAGAATGATTTCCGACGGTTGAAGACTGACGATTCAGCTTTGACATCAAATTAATACATTTTAAAATATATTAAAATGAAAAACAGTTGTTTTTAATATTTCATAATATTACTGTACTTTTCATCCAATAAAACAGCATTGGTAAGCCATAGAGACTTATTTAAATAAAATGTATAAACCGTACTGACCACAAACTTTTGAGTGATAGTGTATATGCATCAGGTTCTGTTATAAGTATTTGTATGTATATTAATGATATTTTAAGCAATACCTGCAATATTATATCAACATAGCTGCTCATACTGCGTTAGAAATGTCAGTTGCACAATTATCAACTTTTTTCATTGAACTGAATGTTATTTTGAACACCATTCAGTGAGCTCTGAAATACACTGATGTAACAGTTATAATAATGTGCAAAATTAACTTTTCCCAAAGTTGTCCACTTCCTCTAAGACCTCATGCATTGTCGTCTTCTTTTTACTGGTAACACCACACTTTTAATAAAACTCAAGTACAGTAGGAGTGGCGGACGAGTAGAGCTTCCGCTTGATCAGCCGATATTCCCGTCTGAGGCTCAAGACCTTCCCGCCTCCGAACAGGATCTTCAACGGAGGCCATCCGCCCAGATCAGGCTGCAGGACCACTGAGACCTCAAAAGTCGGCGTGAGACTCTGATCGGGAATAACGGTGCCCAGCTTCAGTAGTGTGCCCTTGCTTTCCATGAACATGTGGATCAGCGCGCCTCGTATCCCACATGGTTCATCCGTGGATGAGCGCAGGATGTCTCCGGCCACGCGTGCGGTCATGCGCCTGGGCAGACGCAGCTCCTGACAGCTCAGACTGGCTCCTTTGGCCTCATAGAGGCACTTCTCAATGCGTTTGGTCAGGTCGAACTGAAGACACACGTCTTCTCCTTCTTCCTCTTCCAAACTGCTCTCAGATCCCAGACCTGCAAATGAGTAAATAGGAAAAACGTGTCAGGCTCAGCTGATCAGGCAGGAACTTTACACTTCAGCAGTTTGAGAGTGACCAACACCGTCAGCCTGTAATACAGTGTCATCAGCTGATCTAAGCTGCCATGGACTTCAGTGGGCAGAATTAATATGTTGCAATTTTGGAAAACTGGAACAAATCACGTGTCTGATCTAAAAGCTTTTGAACATTAAAAGAAGGGTTTAAGATATTTTGTTGTTACACTATATGGGGTAAGTTGTCACAATGGAAATATTATGTCATTTTCAAAATATCTAAAAATAGATAAAATGTACACAAAACAGGTGATATCAACATTCATTGGATTTTTACCTTTGCTTTAATGTCATCCTGTTTTTCTCATTAAAATATCTCAATTTAATATTTGTGACCCTGGACCACAAAACCAGTCATAAGGGTCAAATTTTTAAATCCGAGAGCTGAATAAATAAGCTTTCCATTGATGTATGGTTTGTTTGGATAGGACAATATTTGGCCGATATACAACTTTTTAGAAAATCTGGAATCTGAAGGTGCAAAAAAATCAAAATACTGAGAAAATCGCCTTTAAAGTTGTCCAAATGAAGTTCTTAGCAATGCATAGGCCTATTACTAATCAAAAGTTAAGTTGATATATTTACGGTAGGAGATTTACAAAATATCTTCATGGAACATGATCTTTACTTAATATCCTAATGATTGTTGGCATAAAAGAAAAATCGATCATTTGTGAACTAGGTTATTTAAAATCAACATTGAAAACCAAAGCTTTTGACTTTTGTTACTGAGACGGAGCGCCTGTGACAACTTGCCCCGGTTTCTCTTATAATAGATGATTTTGACAGGAATAGGATACTTACTTGAAGAGCTCTGTGCTTTCATGAGTCTGCCGCAGTGTTTGAGTTTCTCTCTGTCTGATCTGAAGTGCTGTAGAAAGCTCAGGTCCTCAGCTAGGTTTTCCTGCTCGTTCCTGACGGACATTCCGTTAGCGAATACGAGGGCTTGGGTATAGACCATTTTAACGTGATTTCCTCCGAGTGTTTCCCCGACAGCTCGCCCAACTCTTCAGCTGAGTGTTTCTTTGTTCCTTCCATGAATGCGAGAGGTTGAATGTGTTGCTCTTCTCACGGTAGCCGTTTTTATACTGAGCTGTAATGTTGCATCAGCTGAAGTTTGTGGGATGGGCAACATTACGCAAACCCGAGAGAGGTGAAATCAGACCAGACGCCGCGAGTACATGCAACCGAACAGGCTTCTTGCGTTTATTATATTATATTAATATAGATATGTTAAGCAAACAGTAGCTGACAAATAAGCATGAACATTCACTTTTTGGATTAAATTTGATATATTTCTATTATAGAATTTTTATATTTTACGATAATCTGCCTGGTCGTATTTTCTTTTTCCACATTTTTAAATCACCTTTAAGCTTTTTTAGTTTGCTTGTTGGTTTGTTTTTTATTTATTTAAATATAGTCGTGCAGTATTTTTCTAGTATTTTATGTTCTTCTTTTTCAACAGTTTTAACCATTTAACTTTTTTTTATAAAAATGCTCTAAAATAATCCTACAATATTTATTATACTATTATTTATTTAATTTACATGTAGTTTATTAGGTCATAAACATGGCTAGACTGCTTTAATCAGTAGCAGACAATTATGAGAATATTGTAGCATTATTATTATTTATTTATTGTATTTTATTTACTACTTTTTTCCACAATTTTTCATCAACATTTAACTTTTTTTGAAATTGACTTAAGTAGTCCTGAAATATTCATTTATTCATTGATGCAAATGTTTATTAGTTTGTTTGTTTCCATGTAGTTTCTCAAATAATATGAGATCATAAACATTACTAAACTGCTTTCATCTGGAGAAGACAATTATGGGAATACTATATTATTTTCCCCCATTTTTGTATTTTATTTACTATTTCTTTTTCCACAATTTTTAAGCAACTTTTAACATTTTTGAAATTCACTTAAGTAGTCCTGCAATATTTATTCATTAAATTATTTATTTGTTTGTTTACATGTAGTTTCTCAAATAATATGAGATCATAAACATTACTAAACTACTTTCATCTGTTGCAGACAATTATAGGATATCATTTATATAATCCCCCCCCCCCCATTTTTGTATTTTGTTTATTATTTCCTTTTCCACAATTTTTAATCTACTTTTACAGTTTTTCCAAATTCACTAGTCATGCAATGCTTCCTTGCAGTGCATATTTATTTATTTCATGTAGTTTCTCAAATAATATTTTGTAACATCATAAGTATTTCAGACAGTTATGGGAATATTATAGAAACATTTCAGACCCTTTTGTCAACAACAACAAAAAAAGTTGTTACAAACACTGAAACAAAATGAATTATTATCCTAGTAATTTATCAATAAGACAAGGAAATTTAATGCAAAGGTTAGTGACCTTTAAATAAACAATCTTTGTGTCCTTGTGAAGGGTGATTCAAATCGACATCACACGTGCATAAATGCTGATGGACAGAACAAATATGTGCTGTACTAAAAATGTGATTTCTGGAAAGTGATTCAGACAGTGTGAGATGAGGTGTGATTATTCACAGGTGAGACTCACATGACCAGAAAGATAAACACCACGGTCAGTAAAATCCAGTTCAGCAGCCTTCTCTATGATATGTGTATGACCCAAAAAAACACATTTACACTCTGATTGCAATCACTCTTTGAGGCCTTAATATCGCTAATTTTAAGTTACATTGAATTAATAAACAAACAGAACCTTTTTACCTGTTTAGTTCCTGTTTATATTTGCTTCAACACTACTTTTCTTTAACATGAAGTTTCTTATTATATATAAAAAAAAACATGGGTTTAATTCTATGTCTTAATGAAGTAAATAATACAATATAAACCCAAAGAAAGTAGATCTGTGACTTAAGTCTATTTGTTCTGCTGCAGGTTTGATCTAGAAAGTGCTTTTACAGTTTTACTGGCATCATCATCCACTGTCTGTTTGCCGTCTGTCTGTCTCTGAGTCACAATGAGGGACTTTTCCTCGTGACCTCACCTTTGTTCTCTGTCATTAACCAACCGGTCGCGCTGTGACGTCACATTGCCCTGCTCAAGCATGCAGAAGTGGAGAATCATCTTACGATATTACAATAAGGAACTAGAGGAGACTTCTGTAGAAGCACCTTCCGGAAGTTATGTAAATGAGGGGAGAATAAATGAACCACAGATCTCGTATATGTTTTACTAAGTGGGTGAACAAGGAAGGAAGAGTAAACTATTTGGAAACCTTTGACCACGGAGTGCTTTCATAATGTGACGTGCAGAAAATGATTGTGTGTCTTCAGTGAATCAGCTGTTAAGAAAATACATTCATGTGACCTTGGACTAGATTTATTTCAACAATATGTTTTGAAATATTTCGTTTATTCCTCCTTCCCAGTTTACAGCTCCTCACGAGTCTTTGTTGATTTTGATCACAAACGGGATGATCTCGTGATAGTTCATCCATCAATGTCAAATCAAAACCTGATGGACGTGTTCTTTCAGTCAGCTGCTTAGATGGATGAGTATTTGATTCATAGGAAAACCTTCAGTCTACATACATCTGAAATCATCTAGAAGTCTTACCTGATATACAATTTTTTAATCAGGCTTTTTCATTTTCATTTTAAAATATACATAAGAACATGTAAAATATATATTAAAAAATCTAAAAACATTTTACATTTATTTTATTTAACAAAATAATACAAAATAATTTTAAAAAATCAGATTATATATATATATATATATATATATATATATAAATATTTGTGTGTGTGTGTGTGTGTGTGTGTATGTGACCCTGGAGCACAAAACCAGTCTAAAGTTGCACAGGTAATTTTGTAGCAATAGCCAAAAATACATTGTATGGGTCAAAATTATCGGTTTTTCTTTTATGCCAAAAATCATTAGGATATTAAGTAAAGATCATGTTCCATGAACATATTTAGTAAATTTCCTACCATAAATATATCAAAACTTCATTTTTGATTAGTAATATGCATAGCTAAGAACTTCATTTGGACAACTTTAAAGGCGATTTTCTCAATATTTAGATTTTTTTTTTTTGCACTCTCAGATTCCAGATTTTCAAATAGTTGTATCTCGGCCAAATATTGTCCTATCCTAACAAACCATACATCAATGGAAAGCTTATTTATTCAGCTTTCAAATTATGTATACATCTCAGTTTCGAAAAATTGACACTTAAGACTGGTTTTGTGGTCAAGGGTCACATATATATAAATAATCAGGTTTTTTTTGGTTTTAAAATATTAAAATAAATTTAAAATTTATTTCATTTATTTTATATATATATATATATATATATATATAAATAAACACACACACACAATTTTATAATATAATTTTGTTCAAATTTCTTCTATAATTTTGTTGAATTATTTTCATTTTCTAACTGCTAAATTATTAGGATGATAATTTGTTTTAATTTGGTTCAGTGTCTGTAAGTTTTTTTTTTCTTTTCAACCGAAGTGTCTCAAATATTGCTATAATATTTTCAGAACTATCTGTTACAGATGAAAGTAGTTTAGAAATATTTATGGGCTGATATTACTTTAGAAACTACATGTACTGTAAAATAAATAAATGTAAACGAATGAATGAATGAATGAAAAGGTGATTAAAAGCTGTGGACAAAGAAACTGTAAATAAAATACTAAATAATAAGCTAAAAAAAAGCTCAAATGTGATTAGGTAATTACAAATAATTTTATAATATAATAGATATAATAATATAGTTCTCATGCAATGTACATACATTCATTTACTGATTGTAAAAACATGAGCAAATGTGCAGAGAGATAAACCATCCATAAACTTAACACCTGCTAGTTTTCATTTATTACCTGAGTGTCATTTAAATCAGTTTATCAATCCACCAGCCATATTACATCAGCTCAGCTCCAGAAACCTGATGGACTAGTTTATTACTTCATAAAAAATATTGCTCAGCTAAACTGCTCAGCTTCAGAGTACGCACTTTATAGATTATCATTTCAAATTAGCTCAACTGGATAAGACATTTGATATATGGATAAATGTTAGATTTAAACATGTTAGTCATGGACGAGTAGTGATTCAGCTTAAATGATAATTCCCAGTGTTATGCATCACCACCGTCATCATGACTTGTTTAAACTTGTTTCTCTCATTCAGTGTAATTGTTCTGCCACAGGACATGGAAAGTAACACAGCCCTGTTTCACAGGAAGAAGCAAGGAATTTTTCAACAGCATTTATTGGGAATAAGTATAGTTCTTCAGTAAGGAAAAAACATAGGCAAAAATAATTGATTTTATTATTATTTATTTATTTATTTATTTTATTTTTTGAGCAAGAAAAAGTCTTCAGAACATCTTTAAATAAAAGTCCTATGTGTTTTTTTAGGCAGTATCCTTCAACATATTCAAACAGCCATATGACCATGATTGCATAAAAACCCCTATATAATATCAAAATTTGTAAACAAATGATGCTACATTTATTAGTGGCATAGGTACCATAAAAACACATTCATTACTTGAAATAATGTAAACATTAACTAAAATAAAATAAAAAATCTTTAACCTATTTTATTTTCGTTTAAATTGAAGTACTAAAATAACTAAAACTAAATAAACTAGTAAAACTAATAAATAAAATAATTATAAAAACTATATAGACACATTTTTAAAAAGCTGAATAAAAATTACAAAAACGCAACAAAGTTACTAAAACCTTTACTAAAAATAAAATGAAACAGAAAATATAAAAGTTCACAATATTAACAAAAACTACAGTATATAAAAAATAAATAATAAAATAACAGTAATATTAAAATAATAAAAAATATATACTAAAATAACACTATGATTTTAGTGCAATTTATTAGCAAATTTTTGACCTGTAAATGTGGCATGAGCATTTATTTGGTTGCTGGAAGATATTACTCATTGAAATTGTCCATACAGAACAAGACAAGACAGAGAGGAAACACACAGAGAAAATGAGGGTGGTTATGAACAGCTGATTTAATGGATTCTTAAATATTATTATTACATCAAGGTCTATTAAATCATTTTAAGACTGAACAAAGCAACCAAGAACTCAATTTCAAATTCAATCTCATCTCTTTGCATTAAGTTGGTTAAAATAATCAGTGGTCTCCACTGGTTCAGATCTTAAGGATTGTGGTTGGCTGAACATGAGGGTGGGGTCGTTGCTTATTGGGTCTTCTGGATAAGTGGCATGATGCCTACCATTAAAATTCCCAACCAGACCCTCTTCTGGAACAGGATGGACTTCGTTCGGTAGCTCTTGGATGGGATCCATGTGAATCTCTCCATCCTGCTGTTTCAGGTGCTGGATGATCTCTCTGGAGAGGTAATGAGCATCACCTGTGTGCTCATCTGAAAAACAGGTGTATGAAATCAGTATTAGAGATGAACAACTGTAGGAGAAAACTGCAAGAATTATATCCACATAAGAGTTTAAAGTCAATTGCAAACTCTAATTTGAATGAAATTCTGACCGTTGAGCAGGAGGAGCCGGTAACGGTTCCGGCACTCTAGAGAATCTTCCAGAATTTGGCTGAGGGTTCTGTAGAACAACAGGACCTGCTGTTTTCGTTCTCTTTCTCCAAACCCTGCACTGCTCTCATGGGACATCTGATACAGCGTCAGCAGTGGTGTGGCGTATTCCAGAACACAGCTAAAAGTCTACAGGAACGCAAAGAGAAGGTAAGACCTTGGATTTATTTTCAATGCCACTGCAGCTTTTAGCCACAAGGAGATGCTGTTTTGACAGCCAAATGTTTGTGTTGCTGCATCCAATTTGCATTTTAGCCATCCTACTATACTATCCCTGCTATTTCAATGCACTTCTTTGAAAACTGTATGCCAGTGGTGCCTGAATGGTATAGTATTTCTGGTGGTTTGTCTAAATATATTTCTGTACTAACCAGGGTTATTACAGTTAATTAAAACGAATAAAATAAAACCATTTTTGCTAAATAAAAAAAAAAAAAAGAAAAAAAAAAAAAGAATTAAAAATATATATTTCAGCTGGTTGTCAAGGCAAACTTGAAGTACTAAAATAACTAAAATTAAATAAACTAAAACTAATAAATAACAATGAAAAAAACGAGAAATATCTGTGAGTAAATAAATAAAGGGCAAAAAAATTAACAAAATGACTAAAAACAAATTTAAAATACATCAGTGATACTGAAATAACACCTGGTCTCAAAACTGTTTTATAAATTTGTAAACATTTTTTTAAAGACACTTTTGTATAACAAAAAGGAGTTGTAGTCAATAGTCTATTAACCAAGCTCTCCATAAAACAACCAAAACAAGCTCTGCAGTTTAATAAAATAACACACAAAGTTTGTGAACCCTTTACAGTTTTCTATATTTCTGCATAAATATGACCCAAAACATCATTAGATTTTCACACAAGTCCTGAAAGTAGACAAAAAGAACCCATTCCAATGAATGAGACAATAATATTTTCCTTGTCATTTTTTGAGAAAAATTATCCATTGTTACACATCTGTGCATTGCAAAAGAATGTGAATCTCTATGATTATCTGCTAATTTGAAGATGAAATTAGAGTCCATCTGTTCAGAGGTGTTTTCATTCAGTGGAATGACTATCAGGTGTCATTGCCTGCCCTGTTTAATTTAGAGAACAGGGATCTATCAAAGCTTGATTATGTTTGTGGAAGAGAATCATGGCACCAACAAAGGAGATCTCTGAGGACCTCAGAAAAAGAGCTGGCTGGAAAAGGTAACAAAACCATCACTAAAGAGTTTGGACTCCACAAATCCACAGTCAGACAGATTATATACAAAATGAGGAAATTCAAGACCACCGTTACCCTTCAGAAGTGGTTGACCAACAAAGATCACTCCAAAAGCAAGACATGTAATAGTTTGCAAGGTTGCAAAGGACCCCAGGGGAACTTCTAAGCAACTAAAACCCTTTCTTACATTGGTTAATGTTAATGTCCATGAATCCACCATCAGGAGTACGCTGAACATCCATGATGCGCATAGCAGAGTGACAAGAAGAAAACCACTGCTCTCCAAAAAGAATCGCTGCCCGTCTGCAGTTTGCTAAAGATCATGTGGACAAGCCAGAGGACTATTGGAGAAATGTTTTGTGGACAGGTGAGACCAAAATAGGACTCTTTGGTTTAAATGAGAAGTGTTACATTTGGAGAAAGGAAAACGCTGCATTCCAGCATAAGAAACCTATCCCATCTATGAAACATGGTGGTGGTAGTATCACGGTTTGGGCCTGTTTTGCTGCATCTGGGCCAGGACAGCTTGCCATCATTGATGGAACAATGAATTCTGAATTATACCAGCAAATTCTAAAGGAAAATATCAGGACATCTGTCCCAGAACTGAGTCTCAAGAGAAAGTGGGCCATGCAGCAAGACAACGACCCCAAGCATAGAAGTCATTCTACTAAAGAATGGTTAAAGAAAAGCTAAGTTGATGTTTTGGAATGGCCAAGTCAAAGTCTGGACCTTAATCCAATTGAAAGCAGGAGAAAACCCACCAACTTCACAGAGTTGAAGTGGTTCTGTACTCAGGAATGGGCTAAAAATCCAACAAGATATTGTGCAGGACTGATCAGCAGTTACAAGAAACTTTACCTGCAGTTACTGCTGCAAAATAGTCACACCAGATAATGAAAGCAAAGACTAACATACTTTTGCAACGTACAGACAGGTAACAATGGATCATATTTCTCAATAAATAAATGAAGAAAATAGTTTTGTCTCATTTGTTTTATTGGGTTCTCTTTGTCTATTTTCAGGACTTGTGTGAATATCTGATGATGTTTTGGGTCATATTTATGCAGAAATATAGAAAATTGTAAAAGGTTCACAAACTTTCAAGCAGCACTGTATGTGACCTTGGACCACAAAACCAGTCATAAGGGTCCATTTTTTGAATTTGAGATTTATACATAAAGCTGAATAAATATGCTTTGCATTGATGTATGGTTTGTTAGGATCGGACAATATTTGGCTGAGATACAACTATTTGAAAATCTGGAATCTGAGGGAGCAAAAAAATCTAAATATTGAGAAAATCGCCTTTAAAGTTGTCCAAATGAAGTTCTTAGCAATGCATATTACTAATCAAAAATTAAGTTTTGAAATATTCATTTTTACAAAATATCTTCATGGAACATGATCTTTACTTAAATCCTAATGAATTTTGGCATAAAAGAAAAATCGATCATTTTGACCCATATGTATTTTTGGCTATTGCTACAAACATGCTACTTAAGACTGGTTTTGTGGTCCAGGGTCACATATTATCCAGACAGTTTTAATGGTATTAGATCCTTTGTTAATTGCATTTAAGATAACACTTTTAATAAAACATCTGCAATTGGTTTATAAAAAGTGTTTACCATTCTGACCAGCAGGCATCACAAGAATGTGGCGTTTCATTTTGCGAAGCAACTGGTTCTGATTCAAAGTTTTGTAAACTTTTGTTTCTCCCATCACTAGTATGTGCAAACTTCTGCATCCGTTCTAGCATATAACCTTACCACATAACCTAGAATGTATGTACTTTCTCAACACCAGAGAAGTTCAGACTAGAAGCATGTGCATTAACAGGCAACACATCTATCTCTCAATCAATGGACACAGTGGACTAGCCCTGTATATGCAATGATTTTATTTTTTTTTTTTAAAGTTCCTGATCATTGCCAGACAGTATCAAAGAACTTCAGTTATCAGTAATTCGCATTAGCCCACCTCATTGTTCTGGGTGATCTTGTAGACACTGTTCTTGTAGCTACGTTTCCGCACCCCCGCTGTGTCCCGCTCCAGTTCTGGAAGGTTTTCGTGAAAGATCACATTAGTGTCCTCCTCTTCAGGTTTGCTTGGAACGTTTGCGTTGAGGGGCAGAAGGATATGTAGACGTGGAGAGCTCAGTTTCCCCTTGGTGGAGGAGTACTGGCTGACCTTGTTCTGTAAATCTGCAGGTGAAAGAACAGAAAAGTGAAAATAGAAAGTGAGCAGAATCTTTTATATGATCAGATGGTTTTACTGCTCAGAGTCATCATTTAATCACACATTTGAAACATGACTTTAAAAATGCAAAGGAAAAGCTTTTAGTACACTGGAAGTATGGTTTTAGCTGGTCTCTCAGCCTGGCTAGGCTGGTCAAGCTGGTTTTAGCTGGTTGTTCCAGCTGGTTTCCCAGCCTGACCAGCTAAGGAAGTGGCCAAAACCCCTCTAAAACCAGCCAACCAGCTTAGGCTGGTTTTAGCTTTTTTTTCAGCAGGGGTGTACACAAAAAACAAAGTCATATTAGAACAACATAATGCTAGGCTGTTAAGCTAAACTATTCCTTAGTTTTGGATATACCACATTAATGCATTTTGGCACTTTTATCCAAAGTGACTTCAAGGAGTTCATTCAACTCAGCATTGCTAGCACCATGATCTATTGTTTAAGCTACAGGAATAGCTCTAGAAACTTCCAGAACTGAGTTTTTGTCTACAGAAAGTTTAGAACCATCGTCTAACAATGTTGTTAAACAACAGTACAATTGAACTCGCTGTACTTCTATCCCTGACAACCTCGTTTTCATTCCTGTCAAAAATAAAATATGGCGCTACCCTAAGGACTATGCAGCCAATTACTACATGATAGCTTGTTATTACTCTATGGAATCTTAGAAGAATAATATTTTCTTTAATTTTAAGTGTTTGTATATATCTGGCTTTTTGTTTAAATGAATTTACAGTTATAGCGGTGACATGATTAATACATTCAGCTATTTAGTTAGCAGCCTTTGAATAAACGCTGTGTCATTACTGCCCCCTAGAGGCCTCAAGTATCGTCTCACATGTAAAGTGCAAACCAATGTACCTGGAAGGACAAATTTGAGGTAGCCTATATAGAAAGACCAGGCCAAACCATGTGCCACATTCATCTTCTTCATTTCACAGATTTCTGAGATCTCAACCGGAGCAGAGTCCTGCAAAAAACAAATAAATACACATTTTTATACATATATTTTACTTGTTTAATTTATTTTAAGTTTTTTTTCCCCAATTACTTTACTTTTATTTTTGATCGACCACAGCTAAGTTGCAGCACAAGCACATTGTTGTTTGCAAGAAATAATAAGTGAAATTGAGTGAGATGTTTATGTATGAAGATAAATGTATGGCTGGAATGGGAATTTTAGCTTCCAGTTATTCTGAAGGTAAGAACAAGTAATGGACCAAGCTGCTGTGGAGGATGACATTGTGTAATATTCAATATTCAATATTAATAGTAATTTATAAATATAAAAAAATGAGATGTGGTTTTAGTTGGAAACCTGAGCTGAAGAGAGAAACTGCAATCAGAAAACCACAGGGGTATTCTGAACATCTCTGAGCTATTAATATCTGTATTAAATATCAGAATCAGGTGTCCTGATAAATCACACCAGTCTCGGTGAAAGCAAAACTGAAGCAGCGGAGATTATTCAGAACCTTTAAGTTGATTGTAAAATCCATATAGTGTCCTTTGAATTTTATGATTTTCTGTCCGTGATCTCCAGGTGTGTTTTATGTTTCCTGTGTAGCATTTCAAATCAAGACTGAATGAAACCTTCCAAACTGTGCTTTTTGAGTGTGACTGTCTGATATTTTTGAAGATCCTCTAATTGTAGACTCAACTGTGTAGACCACTTGAAAACCATTGCAAATGTAAAGTGCTGTGGCACATTGCATACTGTTATTTTAGCATGTAACTGAACCAGTTGAGCAAGTATGTACTGAATTTTATTCACATAATCATTTGATTTAGACATTGCTCTCCTGATAAATCTTACCAGAAGCCCCAAGCTTTTGAGAAACAGGTAAACGGCGCACATGAGGGTCATGGTGCTCCACTGCTCTCTAGAGAATGAAACTCCGCCCAACTTTAGCAACAGGAATATTGCACACATTCCTACAACCACATGCCATCTAAAGCAAGCCTGAAAGATCTCATTTGTTCTGCCATGATACCTGGAAAAGAGCATATTATATATTGAAACAATCCATTTTTGAATACTTTCATCCAACACTCTTTACTGGAATATGGTTCCATGAATAACTTTTAAAATCCATGGAAACTTTCCATTCCACAAAATAATGGAAAAGGTTCTTTAGATTTAGAGAGAAGAAGAAAAAAAAAGGTTATTTTGGGAACCACAAATGGTTCTTCTATGGCATTGCTGCAAAATCTTTATTTTTAAGAGTGAAGACAATATTTTATCATATTCTGCTAATAAACTGCATAATACAAGGGCATAGGAAGTATTGTTAGAAATTGTGGTAACACTTTATGATAAGGCTGGTTATTCACTCCTCCCACCTACAATCCCTGCCGGACCTGAGACTCAAACCCACGACCTTCAGGTTACAAGTCCAACTCTCTATCCATTAGGCCACGAGTTCACAGAGCATTAACTAATGCTAACAAACACAACTTGTGATTTTAATAATGCATTAGTAAATGCTGAAATTTATATTAACTAAGATTAATAAATGCTGAAGAAGTATTGTTCATTCTTAGTTCATGTTAACTAATGTAGTTAACTAATGAACCTTATTGTAAAGTGTTACCGAAATTGTTTCCTAACCTTTGCCTCGAATGGAAGAGCCACTCCTCTGCAAACAAGCATATACTGTGAATAAACCTTTCTACTGTGATGCAAAAAGCGATCATTCCAGCTCTCTCACTGAACCTGCTGGAGTCCAGCAGCCAAGCAAACAGCAGCATGACAATCCCTAGTCCAGCAGAACACACCACTGGCAGCCTGCTGCGTGCTCTGGGGACCAGGCCATCCTCTCCCATCACACCAGACATCTGAACACATCACATTCACAGTGTAGATATCAATTACTAACTCCACAGATATTACAACAGGTATACTGCACTTTCACACCCCAGAGGTTGATTTTTATCAAAACTAACAGGTTTAAACCTCATGCTTTCATTATTTATATATTTATCATGAATATAAATATCACACACAGTGTCAGTGCAGACCTTGAGATGAAATGAGACGATGTAATATTAATATTTTCATATATGATTAATATTTCTTAGATTTTTAATGTGATTTATTATTAGTATTATTATTAGCATTATTATTATTATTATTATTATTATTGGCTATTCATTAGGCTATTATTATTATTATTATTATTATTATTATTATTATTCAGGACATCTAAAATGAAATTAGCCTTAGCAAGACAGTTGGCTGTTGGCCGTTTTATTCCAAAAATGTCATTTCCATCGTCATTTCCATCAACATTTCCACTACAGAATGCTTTTAAAAACAATACAGAATGTTAATTTGTTTTCATAAAAATTGCATGCATAACAGAATTCCCCTGTGATTTCTTTAATTTGATAAAACTATAGTCTATAGTTAAAGAAACACCCATCTACATCTAAATCTATTTTTATTGTGCTTCTAAATTCCAGAGAAATTCTACTTCTACTTTTAATGATGAATTGGTTCTTTTTTTGGACATAGTGTTGTATTACAGCTGTGCATTAGATTGCATCATATGACTTGGGTTTACGGGAACTACAAGTTTTACGATAATAAATGCCACTCCTTGTTTTGCCACTGCCGTCTCTAAAGCTGCATTTGGATATATAACATAATTTAACAGATACTGTACCTATACAGATACGGACAGCTGCAGCTGTGTGAGAGATTCTCAGAACCTGCGGCTTTATTTCGATATCCAACTACTGTAACGATAGAAATTACTCGATCTAACCCTGACACGTACAAAACTTCATAAAGATAAAACGGCTTTATCGGCATTCACTATCTGTAGCCTGTAAATCATTCCCAGTTCATTGTGTACTTGGGATTATTTTACAGTCGAAAGGGGTGTGAGTCTTTGGGTGGATTCAAACACAGTTTGATTCGCAGTATAAATATTAAACAATTTTTTTTTATTAAACATATACAGTGGCCCCCAAAAATATTTGGACTCTTAAGCCATATGAATGCATTAATTTCAGTGCATCAGATAAAATGTTTAAAAGTATGCTTGTGCTTTCCTTCACTTATTATGCTGCTTGCTTTTGGTATTTTGCCCTCTAAGACAATTACTGTACATTTAAAATTATAAGAAGGTTGATTCTAAGAAACAAGCTTACCTTATCTTTGATTGTGACCAGTTTGATTTTTATTCTCTCTCTTCCGTGCAATCTTCCGATCTCTCTCTCTCGCTCTCTCTCTCCCTCACTCTTTGTCTTTATTGGTTGGTTCTGTTTTCGCTTTCCCAACACACCTTATTTGTTTGTCTGGCCACTTTCACTTTCAGTTTGGAGTTCTGTGTTCCAAATGGTTTTTAATGCACTCTACAAATAATCTATAAAAATATTAGAGATAGGCCTATACACAAATATATCTTGCCTTCAAAAATAAATGTAAGTATAAAAAATGTTTAACATACTTAGTCTATATTTACATGTGGATAGGGAAGTACAGTGGGGTCCATAAGTCTAAGACCACACTGAAAATAGGATTCAAACCCTCAAATGTTTCTAAGGCTTATTGTAAGATGAAAAAACGCAATGATTTACACTTTAGGTCACTTATCAAATAATTAAATTCATTATTGATAATGTGAACTGTACAGAAGGTCAGATGTCCTACCAGTGAGGACATATTGAATGATTTTTTCATGCAGAGATTCAGTCACTCTTTCAGCAGGTTACATCTATACACCAGGTGGCATCAGGTTACTGTCTTAATGAGTCAGTTAAGTAAATGACTCCTTCATAATGATTCATTTAGGCACGAGATAAGCCACTACCCTTATAAGGGGTCCTGAATCATTCAGTCAGCTGATTAGTTCAAAAACATTGGTTCTTTCCAATAGTATCCTCATTCAGGAATGAAACAATTGGCTGTCCTTATAAGTGAGTCACTGTATCATTCAGCCAATTAGTTCAAAAACACCGGCTGCATCCGAAATCGCATACTCTCTTGAGTAGGTTCTTTCTTGAAAAGTAATTACTTCGCAACCGCAAAAAGAGGACGTTGTAGTGTGAGTCTGTGTGTAGTATGAATGTAATGTCGACGTACTACATTCGCCATGTTGTCATTGTCACATAACTTACCAGCATCATGTTGCGTAGAGTCGTGGCCTAATGGGATAGTAAAGTGTTCATCATATGCACACTTGAATCACACCAGAAGTAGTAAGTCATTCGGCTACTTTTTGCCTACTTTTTTGTAAGTACTGTGAATTTGGACATACTTATTTTGTCACATACTGTTTTTCGCCTACTATGTAGTATGCAGTTTTGGATGCAGCCACTGTCCTTATGAATGAGTCACTGAATCATTCATTTAACGATTCGTTCTACGAATGCTGCTACATTCAAAAACAAAAGAGTCATTGAATCATTCATTCAGCAGATTTGTTCAAAACAGTTTCATTCAAGAAACAAACAAGCAACTATTCTTTTAAGTGAGTCCTGAATCATTCATTCAACCGATTTGTTCCAGAAATATAATTCTTGCAGGAATGAGAGCTACTGTCCTTATGAGTCACTGAATGCAGTTCTGCTGTGAATTTGTTTGAAACCGTTTCGTTTACCTATGCCTACTTTACGTTCATGTCTATTTTATGCTCTCTTTAAGTGTGGCAGGTGTAAGTTTTAATAAAATGGTTTCACTTATTATATACATTTTGTAAATTTTGAACACAAAGTTACGGACCGCAGCTTTAAATACAAGTCCAAGTATACATGTAAAAAAAAAAAAAGTCACATTAACTTTTAGTGTTATTATATTTGCATTCTTTGTTCCTTTTATTTGTATTAATGACCATTTGTTTTTGTACAATAAGCATTTTGTTCATCAAATATCATTCTAAATTGCCATCTGTTGATCACAACAGTCTGTTATGTTATGTCATCTGTGTATTTAGTGACTTGTTTATGAATATTAGTCCATCGCTCCTGCCTTCAGCAACATCTTGGGAAGATAAAAAGTTAGGATTACCTGTAACGCATCACAAACTCCTCAGGATCCTCGTTGATTAACACATTTATATAGACTTCTGACAACCACTGCAGTTTAGATATTTCTTGTAATCATAAAGTAATTTAACTACTAATGAAACTTAACAAATAGAGACACTGTGGGTTGTGTGTTCATGTATTGTTTTTAATGAGGGTGAATATGAAACCTGTCAAGAACATGTCCAGATCATGTGACGCTGAAGGCTGGAGTAATGATGCTGAAAATTCAGCTTTGCATCACAGGAATAAATTAAATTACTTTTTAAAATATATATATAAAAATTAAAAATGATTTTTAAATTGCAATAGTTCGCAGTATTACAGTTTTTTTGACTGTATGTTTGATCAAATAAATGCAGACTTGAGTAAACATAATAGAAAGTGTTTTTCCTGTAGCTCAAATAGTAGAGCATGGTGCTAGCAACGCCAAGATCATGGGTTCGATTCCTAAGGAAAGCAAGAGCTGATAAAATGTAAAAATACTTCAACTTGAATGCAATGTAAGTCGCTTTGGATAAAAGCGTCTGCTAAATGTAAATAATAATCTTTCAAACATATTTTTAAAAAACACACATCTTACAGACTTTTGCATGCTTATGCAATTTATATATATGCAACGTGACCTGGTCATATTTCATGATTTTCACCCACTAATGTGGATATGTTGAACTTTTTTTTTTGTTTGTTTTTGTTTTTTGTTTTATGGAGAAGATGCTGATGTCCATACTGATTTATAGTTTACTGTTTGTGAGACACACTGGCACTGCAAGTTGAATAAATCAGAAAAATCCAAAAGGTTCATGCATATTTTATTCAAGAGTAAAAAAAGAGATTTGTCCCATAGGGCATGCTCACACTGTCCGTACTGTAGGTCAGGAAATCATGATGCTCAGAATGAAGCTCCAGAGAAAAATACAAGATATAGAATCACAAATAACTCATGAA
>JAFVLL020039921.1:0-64657 GCA_021397915.2 Tor tambroides | reverse complement strand
AAAATATATATATATATATATATATATATATATTGTTTGGAATGGAGGTCCTTGCCATTAAAAAGTTTGAAAATGCCTTACCGTGTAGACTATTTCAGTTCAGCTATTGAATCTAATAATAATAATAATAATAACAATAACAACACACACAGAAAACTGTAAATATAATATTATAATTAGAATACATATAATAATAATAAATATATTAATAATATTAATACAATTTTTATAGAACTTTTCACACAGTTTTATGGCTAACTGACTTTAATATAATAATAATATGATAAATACACACACACACACACACACACACACACACACTTTCAGCAAATGTGTTGTATAATATCATGTTTTTCCCCTAAAGTATATAAATCTGCATGAAAATATAAACTATTCTAGTTCAGCTATTGCAGGCACACATAGTAAGTCAGTTCATTAGCTGCATGTACACCTTTCAAACAAGATGGTTCTGCCACAGAGCTGGTATGCACGTGATGAGCATGGGCCTCTTCGCAGCAACAGCGGTAGATCTGCATTGTTAGGAGGTGTGTGTCTCGTGTTTGTGCAGCTTGTTTTCTGTGTTGGTAGGATGTATATCTGTGGATGCGCTTAGCAGTAAGTCTTTGTACATGTTCTGCAGCAGCAGTTTAGGCAGATGTAGTGTGTCAAGGCCAAACCTACTAAACTGTCATATCGTCTAATACTGTAAAATTTATTCATAGAGTTGTCACGAACTATGGCTAGGCCACCCCGAGTGTGTGTGTATGTGTGTGTGTGCGTGTGTGTGCGTGTGTGTGTGTGTGTGTGTGTGTGTGTGTGTGTGTGTGTGTGTGAGTGAGTGAGTGTGTGTGTGAGTGTGTGAGTGTGTGTGAGTGAGTGAGTGAGTGTGTGAGTGAGTGAGTGAGTGAGTGAGTGTAAGTGAGTGAGTGAGAGTGTGTGTGTGTGTGTGTGTGTATATACTGGTTTATGTTACTTACACAAGAGAACAATAAAAAACCATGGATCAGTACAAGTCAGAATCAAAACAATTTTTATTTATTTATTTATTTTAAATGCACTGGTTTATTACCACACATTTGTTTAAAATATAAACCATTTTATATAAACCATTACCTCTCCAACATAATCTACATATCATTACCATGATGTCAATTTATTCATACTGTGATGTAAGATTTTATCATACCACACACCTTGAGACCCAGCTGACATTCAATTTTGTAAAATAATATAATTGAGGATGGGGGAAAAAAGTTAGAATAAAATCATTTTTAACTTAAAATTTTCCTGTAGACCTTTTTTTTTTTCTGACCCACCAAAACTATGGTTCATAACTTGGTTCAATTTCCTGTGAATTTACAAGGTGTAACCCAGATTTATGCACTTCTGTCCCGATAGGTTCCACTGGCTCCATCCATTACACAAAATTTCGTTGTCTCCTAAACCCATCAGTCTTTCATATCTGAAAGTGCAGATTGTCACTCAGCTTCTGATGATACCAAAGCAAAAGCCTGTGCTTCGCAGGCAATGTTTTCTAACAGATGCAGGTGGAGACACAGGATTCAATTCCCTTTGTTATAATTCCACTCATTATCTTCTTTCACAGAACACTTCTGTTTTAAAGATTCAGCAATTATGTTTTTGTCAGGTCGAATCACCTTAGAAACAATGCTAGGTGAGGAATATTACTTTCAGATTGATTTTATTCAGCGGGGTATAGAATGTAATGCATAATGGCAAACAACTTAGCAGAAGTAAGCCTGTGTAATAGTTCTTCTGAAGACAATGGGCTTGTGCTGGTTTCTATTTATTTTTATACTTTACATTTTAACATAATGCAACTATAGACTGAATACAGATTACGGGCAGGACTTAATTTGTATGAAGATGCTCTGCAACGAACTTCATTATAATTTCTGGCACAACAAAGTTGCAAGCAACCACAGAGGGCATCAAGTCCGATATAAATGACGTCGTCAAAATTCACTCCAGGATAAATGAAATCAGTATGTTCTGACGTGTCTGTTAAATGTTAAATCACTTATTGGGTTCCATCTGAATGAATCTAACTCATGTGAAACGAATTGTTGTGCCTGAAGCTTTAGGCCTGTAATTTGATGCAGACACTAATAGGAGGCTGGGATTAATCTGCATAATTTTGCAATCAAATCATAAGATGAGCATGTGTGTGCGTGTGTGCGTGTGTGTGTGTGTGTGTAAGGGTGCAATGAGAGTTGAGACAATCAAGGCTTCTGTGTGACATTCACTGTAAGGGATACGCTGGATTTCAAGAGCTTCACAACAAGACAACAAAACCTTTTTGCTCCAAACTCCAATACAAATCACTGTTTCCATCTGAAATTAACAGTGGCAGTAAAACACCAACTTAAATTCCTTTTCACACAAATTATGATTTCTCTGTAAACTTGCTCGGTAGCCCACCTGGTATAGGGTTGTATGAGTCCCGTAAGACAAAAGTCACAATAAAAGAGCTCAAAGAGCAAGCTAAAATGGCCTGGTAGCTTCAGCAAATGCGTTTTCATTTCAGTTTTACTTCTGTTAACACTGTCGGTTAGGTTTTGTGTAGATACTATGTTATTTTCAAACTGTTTGTCACACAAATAGCACTCAAGTCTCTATTCACAAATGATTCCAATAGAGCTTTGTCCTCCAATAGGAAAGAAGAAAACACAAATAAGATCTTTTTTAAATCACAGTAATGAGATCAAACTGAGAGCTTATTTTCTTTTGAAAAAGTCTGCCACCAATAGTCAGAGATTTCAGTATGAACAGTTCCGAGACCAAAGCATCTGAGAAAAGATACCGACATTATATAGTTCTATATTCTTACTGTATTTTTCTTACTGTACTCTATTTTTATTTCTCCCAAGGAATTTTAAGAGAAGCATGAGATAAAGTTGAGTGATAAGTGCAACTCAGTTAAGTCTGCTGATCTTAGATCACAGCATAAATGGACAAGAAAAATGAACCAATTTGAACATTATAACCATGCATCCACTGATAAATTAATCTAGTCTCTTTCAGTGGTAGCAAACCAAATGTCCAAAAAAAAGGACAATGGCTAGTTAGAATGAGAGCCATATATTGCAATATGACTGTGTCTACCTAAGGGCAAAACAGAGAGGGAAACAGAAATACATTCGCTCTTGATGAGAATTGTTCTCATAATTAGAGGTCAAGGTTGATGATGCAATCATCTATCCCTATGGGAATGTTAGTCAGACCGTTTGTATAATATGATATATAATTAAATAATGCAAAAAAATATTATTAGAGAGAGGAAGGATATTAGAGTTCAGTTACTTGCCATGACTGAGCATGGCTTCCATTCTGCATGGTCTTAAAGGCATGCAAAGTGACTAAAATGATATAAATTTAGTTTCTGAGTTGCCAAAAATTGCCCCGCTCGGTATAAGTAAGTGAAATCGTAAATGTGTGAAAAAGACTTCAGCTTGACGTCAAAGGGTTCAATTTTCAGACCCTTACATCTCTGAAAAGACTCCATGCAACTGTTGCTTCATTTTCAGATATTAAAACCAGCATGTATTCCCCTCACGAAAAATTATTCCAGCAGATGGTGCACATCTAATTACATTTTATGATTTATGTGATCATTTGCAAAGCATCCTGGGAGAGAACACAGAGAGTACTGAATCAATAATTCTCATTCTGGAGTGAGAAATTAATACAAGTACTGACTCTCTCTCACATCTCTTCTGAGATAAATCTGTGCCGCTCTCAAGACCAGGGGGAAATTTACCTCCTTTAATCATCATTTGTGCGCTTTCAGGAGTAGAACTGTAACAAATTAACCAATATTTATATAGGACAAAACAAAAGCTTTCTCATCTTGAGTTTCATCTGGCTTCATTTTGTCGACTTCATTTTAATTCTTGATCACGTTCAGTCGTTTCCTGTTTTTCAGAAGCACTAATCAGGCACGAGTTAAAAACTTCTGTTGGCGAATGAGACGGCTGTGAGCGAAATATCTAATGAACAGAAAGCACTAATGAACTTGAGGATGTTTCAAATAAATATATTTATCCTGGACAGACAGTGGAAAAGAGGATTGTTCAATCAAAAATAAAAACTCACCCAGTATTTACTCAACCCTCATGTCACTTAATAATATGAGTAAACTGTCTTTGTACATTTAAGCATTTAACACAGAAGGTGTTTTTCCATACCTCTGTGCTACTTTATCAGGGCTTTTCACACTGCGTTTAACCCCGGGTTATCCTCGATCTAAACCCTGTTTTTAACTCCTGGTATAGCTATGTTTCACACTTTCTTTTTGACGCTCAAGGTACCCCTTTACCATCATTTTTTAATGCAAAGGGTACCCCTTTAGTGTCACTTTTTGACATGCATTGCTTTCAGTTGTTCACCTTAATTTAATGGTTTGCATGCATTTGTAAATATAGAAATTATTTTATATAAATTTATACTTTCATTGAAGCACGTAACAAAAGTATTACAAACAAGTCATGTTGCATTCCAAGTCTTCTGAGGCCATACAATATATCTTTATGCGAAGAAGAGAGTCAAACATAAGATTTTAATCGCTGAAAATGATCCTGCTCTCTCAAAGCGCTCATGTCTGATTCCAAAAGATCAGATGCAGTCGGTCATGAGACACAAGAGCCAATGGCATTTCACAACCAAAGCTGTGAAATGTGTTGGTTTTACCCAGGGTTATAAAACCCTGCTTTGGAGCAAGGCTATCACAGTTTTTGCTGTACAGTGTGAAATGATGCAGTGGCTGCTCACACAGAATGCATTTTTCATAGTTTTTCTATGCAAGCACACACTAGACGGACATGTTTGACCATTGCACTCATGTCTCTTGCAGTGTCTCACGCATGACATTGCATTCTAAAAATGTGAAGCTACAGTTAAAGTTCAACTTTTAAAAACATTTCTTGAGGCCTTGCATTTTTTCCCCATTCCTCTGACCGTGTCTCACATATTTTCAAAGCAAAAATGCATTGTGTGTGAATTGGACCTTAGAATGTTACAGCTATATGCTCCCTTTAATACAAGTCATTTCACTCGGTGGCCATCTTTGAAACAGCTATTTCAGTCATGCAAGTACATCTCTTTAAATCAGGAAACAATAAAATAAAATCCTCCAAAACTGTTTACAATTAAATTCAATATTTGGAATGACCAATGAACTCCGACAACAGATTCATAAATGTTCTTATGCTCAAATAGCATTAAAAAGCTTATTTTTCAGGCTAGAACAGCCAATGCGCATGTGTAGTCCGCATCTCAGAATGCTGACTGGAAAAAATGCTTTGGTGGACACATAGAAGACAAAGAAGGCAAGACTATTGCGCCATATTGCACATGCACTTTCTTCCATTCATAAGCAGTGCACCATCTAGTCTTTGATGCTTAGCAACACCCAATTGACCCTTTGCAAAAACCTACCCTCTTCAGTTACTGTTGCTATGTCCGATAAGCCATGCCGCTCTCACACCACACATCATGTTCTCACACAGAGAAAATGCATCACGGAGCAAAGAAGAAACTGACAACACGCCGACAGACAAGACAGAGCAGGTTACTTCTGGTATGGAACAATGTCTCAGCTTTCAAATGTTGTAATTTTTTAAAGAAATTCAAAAAATAAATACAGTTTTGTGGCTCTTTAATATGTCATGACAGATCGAGGCTCAGTTCAAGCAACACGTGAACCGATCATCTTTCCATATTTACTTAAAGCACGAAATAAACATGAATGAACATCGGAAGGTATTTTATTTCAACCACAGAAAGATGTCAGTACACACAATTTTTCAAGTCTAAGTCCATCTAAGTTAATCTACTCTCCCGTCTGATTTGTTTGTTGGACAAAATGGTGGATTCAGCGAAATGATTGGTCAGATCGTCTATAAATCAAGCTCTTTGCAAAAGCATCAATTCATATTTGCATGCTTTGGACAGTAATGGAAACAAATTTCAAGTGTGAAAAGGTAAATTAACAATAAAGATAAAAGGTATATTCTTAATATTTATTAACAGTGTTAATCTAATTTAGATTATTAATATTAATACATGAACATAATATAAGATATTAAAATACCTTCACCAGGTAAGAGGTAAATGTTTGGAAAAGTATTTCTTTACTGCTATTTCTTGTTTGTTAATTTCTTCTGTTCTACCGCCTGTCGTTTCGGTGAATCATGGAACGATGGTCGCTTCAATTAAATGTTGCGTGAACTACGGATTACGTCAAAGCAAAGCGGAAATAAGGTTGAAAGCAAACGGCGTGTGCATCGCGTCACAAAGTAATCCTGGACACATTAACGGAATATATTAGAATTGTGAAGTTAAAGGGGTCATATGACGTTGCTAAAAAGAAAATTATTTTGTGTATTTGGTGTAATGCAATGTGTTTATGTGGTTTAAGGTACAAAAAACACATTATTTTCCACATACTGTACATTATTGTTGCTCCTCTATGCTCCGCTTTTCTGAAATGCGCCAATTTTTACAAAGCTCATCGTTCTGAGAAGCGAGGCGTGCTCTGATTGGCCAGCTATCCAGTTCGTTGTGATTGGCCGAATACTTCAAGCGTGTGACGGAAATGTTACACCCCTTTCCGTATTGTGATGCCGTGTCCCGGCGCGATAAGACTAAAACAATAAAACCCATTACAAACAATTATAATGACTTATTCTGTCTTTTTACGCATTGCATTGCATATCTCACCGCGTAAACATAACACCATGTTTGCATTATAGAAACAGCCTTTGAGCACAGCTGGCATTGTAGGCTACTCTCCCAGGTTCAGGAAAAAGTCCTCCGTAAAATGTGCTGCACACATCTGAGTATTTGGATTGAACTGTTCTGGAACAGTGTAGTAAATACAGCTTAACCACTGATTTCTAGTTGTGTCCTCTTTTGGAAGGCCAAACAAAGCTTTCACAAAGAAACACAGGGTCTCCAGGACATGGCGCCGGTGGCAGCAACAATACTACAGCCAGAATAATAGTTCCGCCTTCTTTCATTGCATATACATTTGGGCGGTGTTATGCAAATCTTATGCAAATCCACATAGACATGTGGGGGCATGTATGAATGAGCCGTTTGAGGAGGGCGTGGTCGAGTCTTAACTTTTATAAAGAATACCTTTTTGGGTTTGAGACTTTAGTCTTTGCAACTTCAGGGATCTTATCTATGCACGAACAGCTTGTAACACTCCAAAGAGAAAGGAAAACTTGAAATCGCATCATATGACCCCTTTAAAAATAATTTTACTCCAATGTGAAAACGATGAGCCCAAACGAGGGAACGTCTACAAGATGACCTGACTAAAGAGTAAGTAAATAATGACAGCGGTTTCATTTGTTTGCGTTCCTTTAACTTGCTTTCTGTTGGCTCAGTGTTTTAACAGAAAACAAAACTAACAAATGCATCAGTATACAACAGCAATCCATCAGGATTTTATAACATTCTTACCATAATAGCGATGACTCTAAAGAGAGATCAGGGTTTCGGGAGATGCTTTCATTTATCAAGATTAATGTAGAAAGCGTTTAGTTGTTGAGCGGGATTAAAGGGTTGACTCTGGAGAATAAGATTCACACACCGAGAGCATCCTGGGAGCAGCAGAGTGTTGTGTCTTGTTTGATGTTCATTCGTGATGAAAGGCAGCGCATTAATTATGAGCATTTTGTTTTGGAATATGACTGCTAGGGTCCAAAACGACTCTTAACGACATCAGCCGCAGAGGGAACCTGAAGCTGCCTTTCTGTCTTTGCTCTCTATTTTTATAACCGATGCGGTGGCTTTGAAGTCTAACATGACTTTCATTAATCTCAATCCGTTGCGGTGCTTTTTTAATGCTTTATACTTATTTCTTAGAAATTCGAAATCATAGAGAAAGCCTTTGAAGAGTACTAGCTTCAAACTTATCGATTTAAGGGACATAGGCTACACCGTGAGGTCCAAATGTCTCAGGCCACTGGTGACAAGATTCAATTTGGCATATTTCTTATTTAATACATTTTTACGTTATATTATCAGCATAATAACATGATGGATGCATTTAATTAAAATATTAAAGTGAATTTAATAATTTAATATTCAGCTTTTAGATAGTTTTACTTTTATGGCAGCCTGTACTGGGTCTTATGGACAAGACCGGATCATTATGTTTTCCAAAAATTGCTTATGTGATTAGTGACCTAATAGTGCATTCATTTATTTGTTTATTTATTTAACTATTGATTTGTTTATGGATATGTTTCAAAATCCTTAAACTTTGTCAATCTTTAAATGGGGGGGAAATCCCAGATTTTCAATTCTTTGGCCTCAGAAGTTTTAACCTTTAATTTAGTTTTGAGTATGTGCATGCATTTGTTTATGTCAGCTTGGTTATACTAATAAAAATGATTTATTTCCTTATATTTTGGACAGTGGTGGCCAAAATTATTAGAACACTATAGTATTTAAAAATGATTTTAAGTCAGTTATTTCTATCTTCTGCTGTAGTGTGTCAGTAGGAAATATCAGTTTACATTTCCAAACATTCATTTTGCCATTAATTGTAATAATCCAGTGAGATTTTTGTCTGATGACAGCCAGTGCTCCACACAGAGATCTGATCTGATCATCATCCAGTCTGTCTGGAATGGCATGAAGAAACAGAATAAACCGAGACAGACTAAATCCAGAAGAACTGTGGCAAATAAAATAGCAAAAAATGAACATTAAAGTGTGATGACTGAGTGTGATTATATGCCTTCAAAATAAAAATCTTGTGCTCACAACATTCTAGTATGCTGTAACATTTAATATTTGCAATGATTTGGCATTTGATAATTAATGTGTGTTGCTAAATTCTCTCTGCAGGAGTTAAAGTATAGCCAACTTCAGCTCATTTTCATGACATAAAATGTGTCAGGGATCATTGGTTTCCTGCAGCACAATGACATTAGTTTGTAGGGGGGATGTTGTTCCCTGCATCAGTTGCCATCTGGACTCTCTGTTAATGCAACGCGATAACTCAGTATGAATAATATTTCCTCAAAGAGAGTAAGAAATGCACATTAAAAAAATGGATGTGTTAAAAAAATCAGGCCAGCATGCACATAAACAGATACACAAGTACAATAACTTTAACCCAATTTTATTTTTTGGCCTTGTTACTATTTTTGTAGACACAGTGAAGGATAAGACAGGAGAAGAGAGGAGGATATAGTGTGTCAGATGCTGAACTCAAACTCTTATCCCTCACATTGTCACATTGCCCCAACGGCTGGGTCACAGCTCTGTCAACCTTCTACTAGTAAATGAAAATCAACACAATTTATCTTAGACAGGATCCTGAAATGAAGATGGTTGAGTTTGTTTTTTCTCTAAATGTCATGTATTGCTTAGCTCATATCAGTATATGGACAGAATCATTTACATTTATGTATTTAGCAGATGCTTTTATCCAAAGCATCTTACGATAAGCAGTTTGTCACAGAGCAAACAGTATCACAGTATACAATGCCACGTGTATTAGAAAGGTTAGAGAAAAGCAGAAATGCAGAGATGAGAAAGAAGAGTGTACTTCTGCAAGTGCTTTGGTTTATGGTTGTGCCATGGTTAAGTGCTGGCAGAAAAGGTGTGCTTTCTTTTTGAAAGTTGTGATGGTTTTAGCAGTTCAGGAGGCAACACATTCTCACTCCCAACTCGTCATGTATTGACGCTTGCTCAGGACCCTTTGGCATCATTTTTTGACTCACAGGGTACCCCTTTAGTGTCCTTTTCCAATGTGCAGGGTCCTCCATTGCTTTAAATAAGAAACTTTTGCCGTCAATATGCAGACACGAAAGGCATTGGGGATTTTATTGTCGTGATTAAATTATATATTGGGTAATAATTTTGCCATTATTGCATATATGTTGGGGTGTGATTTTTCAACGTAAATTTTTTTTTTCATAACACTATTTACACATTTATGAGCATGTAACCCAACCAACCTACCGTATGTCAATAAAACACAGGATATAACAAGCAGATACAAGTAGTCACAATTTTTTCAAAAAGTATAAATATTCCAAGTCTTCCGAGGCAAAACGATTGATTTGTGAGAGGAATAGACGTGATCACAATCTCTTGCGTGTCTCATGACCGACTGCATCATTCTAATGTTCAGGAGTATCTTTTTTGAATCAGATGCGAGCGTGTTAAGGGAAATGGATCATTTTCAGTGATTAAAACCTTGATTTACTCTGTTCTTTGCATAACAATATCAGAAGACTTGGAATGCAACACTACTTGTTTGTAATACTTTCATATTGTTTTTTATGGTCAGTTCTTGCAGTAAATCCCTGTGAGTGTACCTTTATTTGCCTGTTACATGTTTTATATTCTGAAGTAGCTTTCCTGTAGCTCAAATAGTACAGCATGGTGCTAGCAACGCCAAGGTCATGGGTTCGATTCCCAGAGAAAGCGAGAGCTGATAAAAATGTAAAACCTGTAACTTGAATGCAATGTCAGTCGCTTTGGTCTGCTAAATATGTAAATGAAGTGGGTGGTCTTTTTTTTTTGTTGTTGTTGTTTTTTTACAAATGCATGCAAACAACTGAAAGCAACGAGTACTCTGCACATCGAAAAGTGACACTAAAGGGCTACCCTGTGCGTTAAAATTTGACGCTAAAGGGGTATCTTTGAGCATCAAAAAGCAACGCCAAGGTGTCCTGACCAAGCGTCAATATGTGACGAGTTGGGAGTGAGAATGTGTTGCAGGTGGAGGTTGGCTGCTCATTCCATCAGAGAGGAGCAGTGACTTTGGAAAGTGACTTTGTGCCTGCTTATAAAAGAACAACAATAAGGCACCAATCGCTCAGTGATTGTAATTTTTCTTGTAACCGTTGGCTGTGCTTCAGCACATTAGCACTGTTACAAACAGGGGTTACACTGGGCCTAGAAATCAAATAACTTTTTTGTTGTTGTTTTTATTGATATGCTATGTTTACATGTAATGTTCACAACATTATGCATTGCTTCCCTGTTTTCATTGGAAAAATGGTAGCAACATTTTAGCAAAATATTGCATTGATTCTTGCACACTTCATGACACGTTCAAATGAAATGTCCAGTGAGTGGCACTAAAAAGCAGTTTTCCAGAACATGAATCTGGAAACGTTTTATTACATTGTTTTTGTATAGCGGTAGTTCAGAAATGAAATGCCTAGTGTCTGATATAATAGGAAAAGATATACCAGAGCAACCAGTAGTGCTCCTTCTAAATGATGATTCCAGTTTAGGTTTCACAGAACTACAAAGAAAGATCTGGTTGGCAGGACTAACATCTGTGAAAAAGATAATTGCACAAAGATGGCTCCCTCCTGTGCGACCCTGGCTACTACAGTTTCATGATATAGTAATGTTAGGACTTTCAACAGCCAGAATAAATAAAGCTAGAGCCTCAACCCTTGAGGCATGGAAAGCTGTTGCAGATGGTTTGACCGAAAAGAAGGCCAGATTAATCTGTATATTTTGAAGAAGTAATTGTATACAATTGTGTATGGCCCTTTCTATGCAAAAACAATTTTAAAAATTGATCCCAAAAAAGAAATGAAATGCCTAGTGAGTAGTGCATTTAACATACCACCTACAATGAACCCACCTACCCTAAACCTAACTGCTATTGTTACCCAAAGCAAATGTGAGATAAAAACACATTTGCTGAAGCAACCATGCTATTTTACCTTTGCTTCTAAAAGTCTTTGAGCTCTTTTATTGTGACTCATGATTTAGGGGACCCGTACCCAAATGCTGCACATTGCAATTGCAGTGCAGTGCCGTACCAGGTGCGCTACCGAGCAAGTTTACTATGTCAGAAAAGCCATACATATGGAGCTGGTTATGTGAAGCAAATATCAAGATGTATTATTTTACAAATCATGAAGAATCAAGAACCTAAATGTGATTCTAAGTGTTAAATAAGCTAAAAATATACATTGTTCTTTACTAATTACTACCTACCATGCCAAGAAAAGCCTTTGATTTCCAGAAGCTCAAAATGACAATAATTGTGAACTTGATCCTATTTTAACCTGCCTAAACCCAGCCACTCATCCGTGCGCCTCTCTGGCATAATAGATTAAACAATTAAAAGCACACTCCACACACAAACACATACAATGCAGCTGAGTGATGTGGCAGTGTTAGCATGTCCCTATCAGCTCCAGCACAGATGTGTGAGTCCACTGCCAGCCTTGGCATTCCAACCGAAGCCACTTGTGAACACCAAAACACGTCTGTTGTCCAAATATGGAAATGTTGAATTGTGTGTTTTGTCAAGGACAAAGGGCAAGTCGACAGAAACCCAACAATGAACACAAATCAACAGATACTCGCATGCACAAACGGGAAGTGCACTTAGCTTCTGTCGGTTGCCTGTAATATTTTTGTTTTGTTCAGTCGTGATATAAACACGTTCCACACTGATATGTTTTAGTCACAAAAGAGAACTACTTTAGCATGCCTGGCACATTAGGGGGTAAAATGCCACGCTTTCCGGATGGGAGGGTGGAAAGGGAAGATTCGGGTTTCTTTCCAGCATTGATCCCTCCTGCATTTGAAAGATCATATTTTCTTCCTTTTTCTCAGTGTGTCTGTCATCCTGTCTCATGCACACACATACTCATGGCGTTCAAAATAAATTGTCCCACAATATTTAAAATGGTGTCTTACAATGGATTAATTTTTTTTATCTGTATTGAACTATTTAGTTTTTATAAACTTTAAAATATAATATAATTAATATATTGTTATATTATATAAAATATAATTTAAAATATATGCAAGTTTAAAATTGAAATATTGTTGTTGTTGTTGTTATTATTATTATTATTGCAGTAGTAGGAAGAGTATTATGAATAATATTTTTCATATTGTAATTAAAGTATCAAATTATTATTGCAATAGTAGGAAGAATATTATTAATAATAATTTTCGTATTGTAATTCAACTATCAAAATATGTATTAATAAACAACAACAATTTAATTTAAATGTTTTTATTTAAGGTATTAAAGTTATACATAATATATTATAGGCCTACTATAAAACTGAAAATATTATTTAAATTATAACGTTATTCATTTTATTATTTATTATTCTTATTATTTATGTTATTTAATTTAAGACTTTCACGTATAATACAAATTATATAATTTTATTTTAATATATACCATACTGTAACAGCCTTTTCCCCTGCTTGACCTGGAGCATGTTATTATATTTTGGTGAAAAAATATGAGATTTTTTTTCCCCCTTTGGAATAATGTATATTTGTGCCCAATAAACTGGGTCAATTTACACTACATGTTAATTTTAACCATACAGTTTACTATGTTTGTCATACTTATATAACAACTTAAGCATACATTTTTTCAAACATCTGTCAATTAACATGTGTCAGTACAGATTGAGAGACAGACATCGAGCAATCAAATTTCAATTACATGCTCCCATTATTTGTGCCAACATATTACGCAACATATTTTGAATATGAACGGCCAGTGATTCTGCATCTGTTCTAGTTTATAGATGCTGCTCATCCACCATGTCTTTTCAAGCATCTTACTCATGTTGTAATGGTTTCTGTGCCCAGTGCTGGAAAGCTCTGCCAGTCCATCATGTCAGAGAGGAGATCTGTGGGTTGCCAGATCCTTGTTTACTCTTTCAGTGTGTGACAGCACTCAGGCTGGCTCGCAGCTGGACCGTGGAGGCCAGACAGATGGAGATCATACATGGCAACCAGAGTGAAGCTCAGAGACTGTGCACCGCTGGCTCATGACCACAGCTGAGGGAGAAGGAAACAAGAGACTGAAAGACAGACTGGCACACAAAGAGAGAAAGGGATGTAGAAATGAAGGGTGGAAAAACACACAGGAAAAGGGAAAGAGATTCTGAACTAAAATGGGTGGAAATTTTGTATTTTGTACTTGTAATTATGTCTTTATCTGAAAGATAATTCAAATTATATACACTGGAGGTCAAAAGTTTGAAATCATTAAAATTTTTAAATGTTTTTTTTTGGGGGGGGATTTCATGCTTACTGCTTTTATCAAAAATAAAGTAAAATTGTGAATTTTTAATGTATTTGAAAATGTAATTTATTCCTGTGATACCAAGCTGAATTTTCAGCAACATTACTCCAGTCTTCAGTGTCACATGAACTTTCAAAAATCATTCTAATATGCTGATTTGCTGCTCAAGAAATATATATTATTATTATCAATGTTGAACAGCTGAAGAATCCAGTTGAGCAATTGAAATCTGCTTCATATTTTTGTGTAAAGTGGAAGGCTTGTGGCGAGTTGTCACTTATATATTTTTATATGTTGGAATCATACTACATTTTATATGTTGGCTACAACATTGATTTAATATAAAACTTAAAATGGTAAAACATTGGTTAAAAATATCTTAAATAGGGATATGTTGTGGAAGACATAATGTACTGGCTTTAGGTAGTATTTCATATTTCAACAAAAATAATTCCTTCTCAAATCAATAATGTAGTGTCAGTGTATACTGACTTTGTTACAAAAGGCCAATGTATGTTAAACAAAGCTGTATTTGACCCCCACCTTTGGTCGCAATAATGAAAATGTTCAGTAGCTTTTTTTAGTGAAGACTTATGCCAACTAAACCCGATATCCCTTAAATCTTGTACATTGTAATTGTTAATATCCTTTTTGAGGTTTAATTCCTCTGTCTTTTTTTCTTCAAGTTGAGGTGTCTAAATTGCAGACCAGTGTCTTCCTTCTGCAGATTCACACATATCAAGCCCAGATGACAGCAGCGAGGGCTGCCTGTGGCATCAGGATGAGATATTTGGCATTTCGAATCCTGAGCTGTCATAAATCAGTTTGTCTCACATGCCAAAAAAAATAAAAAAATAAATAAAAACCTAAAATAACACTCATCACCTCACCTGCCACCTCAGAGACCTTCATATGGCCATAACGAATTTTAGAAAGTGCAGATATTCAAAATGATATTCAGAATAAAATATTCCATAAACTAAAATGTTCCATTGCTCTCAGAGACCCTATAAGATATAAATGCAATGAATTTGTATATATAGCTAGCCTTCAGTGCATCATTGACTCTTTGCATTGCATTGTTTGATTCAGTATCCTGGCTACTGCAGTATTCTTTATATTGAATGCCGGTTAAATGATTTTCTTTGGTTTCCACCTGCATTCATTTCAAGAGTCCTGTGCATAGTAATGCTTCCTGGTCATTCAGAGAATGAG
Source organism: Tor tambroides (assembly GCA_021397915.2). Taxonomy (NCBI): domain Eukaryota; kingdom Metazoa; phylum Chordata; class Actinopteri; order Cypriniformes; family Cyprinidae; genus Tor; species Tor tambroides. The sequence goes on along the minus strand of JAFVLL020039921.1, from coordinate 49,356 downwards.
CCACTTTAACGTTTCAAGAGGGCATCCGCAGTGAACATAGACTCAAGAGAACCCAAGAAAAGAAACAAGAGTGAAAGAGGAAGAATCGAGTGCGCACATGTCCCAGAAAAGAAAGAGACGGAGAGAAAGAAAAAGCCAGGGAATGAGAGTAAATTGGTCATCTGAGGAAAGAGAAAAAGAACGAGACGATGTGAGAAGGAGAGAGAAATTGATTATCTACTCTCTGTGTGTGACAACACTTGCAGAAGCCAGATTAAATCAAATGCCATCATTTGAGAGCAGAGCAAACTGCTTGGCACTGTACAGAGCGGAGGACACTCGATCTGTCATCCAGCATTCATTTTCACATTCATCAACCGTCTCCATTCTCTGCTTTTCATTTAGAGCAAACAGATGTAGAGGGATCAATACAGCGCTGCTCTGCAGCGGCGGAGAGCGGACGGAGGAGCCACTCCAAATGCAGCCGCTGGTGAAGAGCACAACGAGCCGAGCAAGACTGTAAACACACACACACACACACACACACACACACACACACTGATGGCCCCAAAATCAAAGAGGAATGTGATACAACATCATGAGAAAACGAGTTCCTGGTTATGATGCCTTATTCCATTCAGTGAATTCAATAGTGAGTTAATGAATGTAGGTGCTTAAATCTGTCTGTCCATCCGTCGTTCTGTATATCATTCATTCTGTGTTCTGTAACTGAAGAGTTCAGATGCAAAAGCTTGTAAGTGCCGTCTGAAATTTTCATCTAAAATGAGCTTTTTTTTATCAGGCTCCTATGTCTAGGTTCAGTAATTTTACTCTAATGGCAATGTATAGGTTCTTTTGCAATTAAAGTGAAAAAGCTAAACATAAATATAGGAGCCTGATAAAAATGCTCATTTTAGAAGAAAATTTCAAACAGCACTTTGAGGCTTTCGCATCTGAACTCTTCAATTCTATCTGTCTATGTATCATGCTGTCTGTCTGTCTATCATTCGCTCTGTCTATCATTCATTCTGTGTTCTATCTGTCTGTATGTCTGTCTGTATATCTGGCTGTTGTTTGTTCTGTCTATCATTCGTTCTGTTCTATCATTCGATCTGTCTATCTATAAATGGTGCTATCTATCATTCTGTCTGAAATTCTGTCATTCATTCTGTGTTCTATAATTCCGTCTGTTTATATATATATATATATAATGCTATCTGTCTGTCTTTCATTCTGTGTTCTGTCTGTATATCTGCATTTGATCATTCTGTCTATCATTTGTTCTGTTATTGTTCTGTCTATGCAATAATCTGTCATTTTATCTATCTATATATCCTTCCGACTATCTTTCTCTCTATCATTCTTTCTGTCATTCGTTCTATCACCCATTATATCTTTTTTTAATTCTTTCATTTGTTCTGTCGTTCTGTTTATCTGTATATCATTCTGTCTATCGTTCATTCTGTTGATTGTTCTTTCCTTCTATCGTTTGTTCTTTTGTTTTCTCGTTCTGTCTATGTATTGTTCTGCCCACTGTTTTGTCTGTCGTTCTATCTTTCTATGTATTGTGCTGTCTATAGTTCTGTCATTTAGTTTATAATTCAGTCTGTTGTTCATTCTATCCTTTGTTTTTTTTGTTCTATCATTCATTCTATCATTCTGTCTATCTGTGTATCGCTCTGTCGGTTGTTCCGTCTATCTTTCTCTATACAGTATCATGTTGTCTATCATTCTGCCTTTTGTTGTATTATTTTTTTGTTCTATCATTTGTTCTTTCTTTCTGTCATTAATTTGGTTTTCTTTCATTCTATCTATCTATCTATCTATCTATCTATCTATCTATCTATCTATCTATCTATCTATCTATCTATCGTTCATTCTATCTTTCACTCTATCTGCCTGTCTATCATTCTGTTCTTTCTGTTCTTCTTTCTATCTATCTATCTATCTGTAGTGAAAACTGGGTTGGGCTTTCTGGGATGGCACTCAAATGGTTCGGGTCATACTTAGAAGGGAGAGGTTATTATGTGAGTATAGGAGAGCATAAGTCTAAGTGGACGGCCATGACATGCGGAGTCCCACAAGGCTCAATTCTTGCACCGCTCTTGTTTAGCTTGTATATGCTCCCACTAAGTCGGATAATGAGGAAGAACCAAATTGCCTATCACAGCTATGCTGATGATACCCAGATTTACCTAGCCTTATCTCCAAATGACTACAGCCCCATCGACTCCCTCTGCCAATGCATTGATGAAATTAACAGTTGGATGTGCCAAAACTTTCTTCAGTTAAACAAGGAGAAAACTGAAGTCATTGCATTTGGAAACAAAGATGAGGTTCTCAAGGTGAATGCATACCTTGACTTTAGGGGTCAAACATCTAAACATCAATCTTGGTGTGATTCTGGAGACAGACCTTAGTTTTAGTAGTCATGTCAAAGCAGTAACTAAATCAGCATACTATCATCTCAAAAACATTGCAAGAATTAGAAGTTTTGTCTCCAGTCAAGACTTGGAGAAACTTGTTCATGCCTTTATCACCAGCAGGGTGGACTATTGTAATGGTCTCCTTCCAAAGAAGACCATTAGACAGCTGTCATCAGAGTGCTGCTGCCATTATTCTGACTAGAACCAGAAAATCTGAGCATATCACACCAGTCCTCAGGTCCTTACACTGGCTTCCAGTTACATTTAGGATTGATTTTAAAGTACTTTTACTCGTTTATAAGTCACTCAATGGCCTAGGACCTCAATACACTGCAGATATGCTCACTGAATATAAACCTAACAGACCGCTCAGATCATTAGTATCGAGTCAGTTAGAAATACCAAGGGTTCACACAAAACAAGGGAAGTCCGCTTTTAGCTATTATGCCACCCAACCAGCTTCCAGAAGAGATCAGATGTGTTAAAACATTAGCCACATTTAAATCCAGACTCAGAACTCGTTTGTTTAGCTGTGCATTTGTTGAATGAGCACTGTGCTATGTCCGAACTGACTGCACTGCATTTTATGTATAATCATTTTCTTTCTTAACTGTTTTAAATTCATTTTAAATCAATTTTTATATCATTTTATTATTTTTAATTCCTTGTTTTTATTTCATTTTCTTTTATGTAAAGTACTTTGAATTACCACTGTGTATGAAATGTGCTATATAAATAAACTTGCCTTGCCTTGCCGTGTAGAAATGTGTTTTTTCAAAGCTGTTTTTAGCTCGAAACAGCATCTTACAATGTAATTAATTGAATTAAAGCCTGTAGACAGCCCTTATCTGTTTAGCTGGTGAGCTCGCTGTTGGTTCTTATGTGAATCAGTGTTTTCATTCATGTGCACGTGTTTCATGTTGCCTCATAATGGATTAAAATATGCATGGAATTGAAACACTTGTACGACAGGTATCCTTGAAGCATAGTTACTGGAAACGAACCATTTCAAACCATATAAGCGTTAATGGCACAACAGCTGGATCTTTTCAGTATTCCTCTGCGCTTTAGATGTAATTGAAAGTAGATGAAGCATTGTTTTAAATGGGTAGTTCTGAGGCTCTCTGGGTAATTTCCCCCATTAATGAATCTGCAGATTATTTTCGGGGCAAATGAACCGAGAACAGCACAAATGTATTTATACATGGCTCACTGATTAATCTGTTTAAGTTATAGTTTCAACAGAATGAAACCAGTATGGAGTTTCACTGCCTGCTTCCTTTTTACACTTGTATGGCAAACACTTATATAAAATGGCATAATGGCACTTTATTTTGCAAGCACGTGACTTTTTGCAAATTAAAAAAGTACTTTACATTAAACATTCTTCAGTGTGTTGGTTTTTGAGTTTGTTAAAGCAACAGTACATGAATGGTTTTCTAAAGAACTTTAGAATGTATTTCTGTCAGGACCACTATTGTCAAAATGATATATACTTAGCATAAGTTTGGTTTGGAGGTATGGTTCTGTTCTGGGCAAAAACTCCCTGCCCATCCATGCAGCCTGTCATGAATGAGCAGGGAGAGCAGCAATAATAACCTTACAGGTTAACAGAACAGAACAAGCAGATATCATTAATGTACTTAATGATATTTAAGTGTATAATTCAAGAAAAGAGTCTGATTCAGCAAGGAATATCAGAAAGCCAAGTCCTGACTGTGCGAAAGGAGGAGTTGGGGATGGAGGAGGGTGATTTGCGCCTGAGCAAGCGGAAAAAGCTGCTTATTAATACAGAAGAGAGCTTATATAGGAATGCCGCGATAGGTGTCGTATTCCTATAGGTAGATGTGATCAGCTGAGAATCAGCTGATGCAAGCTTGACTCACGTGACCTGCCAGAACTAACGCTATACGCTTAATTTGTGAATCTTAAAGTCGACATAAACATCAAAATTGGCCTTATTTACTTCCTTAATACTTTTCACAATCCATTTCTGCTGAATAAAATCTACAGTTTTATTCCTTAAATATTGCATTTTTCTTAGAAATCCTTCAGATAATAGAGTTAAAATGGGTTGCAAATGCTGTCAACGCTGGAAAAGCTATCATTAGGCTATTGATAAAACTGGAGTCTTCATTTCATCATTTTAAACATGCATTAAATGAAACATTATGCAATATATATGATATATCAAATGGACTATATATTTCTTTATGGGTTAAAAACTTATAAAGGTAATACTTTATTTTAAGGTGTCCTTGTTACACGTTACTAGTGCTTACTATTATAATAACACTTAATTATGCATAATGCAAGTAGCCAGAAGCCCAACCTAGGCTCATTGGAAATACGTGCCTATTCATAAATTTCTGCAAAACTGAAAAAAACGTACCTATACATACAAATCGCTGCAGTTTCCAGTTGAAATGAACACTAGAGGCATGCAAGTATCCATAATCCTAACCCTAACCATATAGTAAATACTTGTAGTTACTTAATATTACTCAGTACTTAAATGTATAATTACACTGAAACAAGGACACCTTAAAATAAAGTGTAACCCTTATAAATAGTAATAAAATAAAATTAATGAATAAAATCAGTGTGATCTCAACCTTTTGAGAGGGTAAAGTGCATTGCCGTTTAAGTTGACAGGTTTCCTCTGGATGGGAAGCGCGATATCAGGTTGAATTTTTAGTAAGGTCACACAACGGGCAAATCTGCATGAGAAAATGGCATCTTTGACAGACAGCTGTCACAGCAAGACACCAGCTCACAAAGGTGGAGTACTTTTACAGCTAACGACACGTGCACGTACACACACCACTGTAATCCGTAGCACCCCAACCTCTTGCCTTCAAGGGTCACCTGGGTTAGGATGAGTGACAGCTCTCCGGATCACAAGGGCCTACAGTGGAGAGAGTGAATTTAGTGGAAAGATCATCTCCTCCCTCGGGGTGGTCAAGGCCTCACTCTGAGAGACGACTGATAAGAACACAGAGTGACGAGGGACATATGTCTGAGACAGATAAAAATAAAATAAAAAAACACGAGCATCAGAGAGGAACGCTGGAGGAACTTTAGCACAAAGCAGCTCTGTCCCAGCAGACTGAAGGTTACATGCAACACCTAGCGCAGAGGGGGGGTGTGTCGCTAAAACCCTATCAGCTGGAGAGCTGGATTTGTCTTTGGTTTTCACACCCTGCCTGGTTTCTCCTACGGTCTTGTGCCTGGGTCATTGTTCTTCTAAATGTTTGACTTTATGCTGTTCTTGTTTGATATATGTGACCCTGGACCACAAAAGCAGTCTTAAGTCGCTGGGGTATATTTGTAGCAATAGCCAAAAATACATTGTATAGGTCAAAATTATTGATTTTTCTTTTATGCTAAAAATCATTAGGACAGTAAGTAAAAATCATGTTCCATGAAGATATTTTGTAAATTTCCTACCGTAAATATAACAAAACGTAATTTTTGATTAGTAATATGCATTGCTAAGGACTTCATTTGGACAACTTTAAAGGCGATTTTCTCAATATTTGGATTTTTTTGCACCCTCAGATTCCAGATTTCGGCCAAATATTGTCCTATTGTTTCAGGTGATGTATAAATCTCAATTTCAAAAAACTGACCCTTATGACTGGTTTTGTGGTCCAGGGTCACATATGTGACCTGCTCCATCATTTTGTGTTGTTTCCACTCAGTAACACATTTGGAGTTTTATGTGATCAATTTTGTGTACAAAAAAAGTCTTAGCTTTCTGCTTATTATTATTATTATACTTTGTTGTCAAGGTGTGATTATTTAAATGGTGACTGTCATAAAAACCTATTTTTGAGAGAATGGTCTCTAAAGATTTCGAATGATTTTATTATTTTTGACAGATTGATTTTATGACTATTTATTATACTTATATTATTATATTAATGATGGAATTAATAACAGATGAAATAAAAATACAATGCATGCATAATATACTGTGTATATTTTAATATTTAATATACTTATGATTTTAGATATTTGGTCTTTTCTAATGGTCTTTTACACGCTTTGGACACTGAATGACTTTCCTTTGATTAAAAGTAACTGAGGCAGCGACAGAAACTACATTAAAGAATGTCAAAGTGACTTTTAATGTTTGCATTTCATAATAAAATTGACAGTTGTTTATAACAAACTGCAAAATAGTCAAACAATTATTATTTTTTTAGCTGTATGGTCCAGCTAACTAACAAGTTTTGGACATTGAATGACTTTGCTTTGATAAAAGTAACTGAGGCAGATATTGCAACTAAACGCAACATTAAAGACCTTCAAAATGACATTTAGGCCCGGTTTCACAGACAGGGCTTAGACTAAGCCAGGATTAGGCCATAATTCAATTAGGACATTTAAGTCATTTTTATAAATATGCCTTAGACAAAAACATTACTGGTGTGCATCTTAAGACAAAACGAAGGCACTGATATATTTTAAGACCAGTCAGTGCAAGTTTCTTTCAGTTGAAACAGCTCAGATTTACATTTTAGTCTGAGACTAAGCTTAAGCCTTGTCTGTGAAACCGGGGGTTAATGTTTAAATTTCATAATAAAATTGTCATAAGAGTTTGTTTATAACTTAAACTGCAAAAATAGTCAAAATTTCCTTTTCTTTGCTTATTATATTGTTTCTTCACAAATGACACATTTTGAAGGAGCATGTCTCCTATTTTTATTCTTTTTTTTTTTACTTTGAAGACATTAGCCATTAAGGTTTAACTTAATGAAGGTTTTTGATTAATGACATTCTGAATTTGATCTTTGAAGTGAGCAAAGGAGTTTGTCAGAGCAGACTTTTTAATTAATTTTAAATATCCACAGCTAAAATACAGATAGAGTGTAACACTATACTCAAGTTATTTAATCACTATGACTTTCTGGGACGTGAAACAGAAAACTTGCAGGCATGGAGGGTACATGTGGCGATATGCGGTTGTATTTCATACTTTCCAAAGCAACCACCCAGTAAGCGATTTCTCACAGATTTCCCATCAACACATCATCACCAGCGTTTGCTGTAAAGTGGATTCATTGTTTCCTGCAACAGTCCTCAATGCACACCGATTCATTTGATCGCTACGCCGTAATCAGGGGTTATAAAGCGTGACCAACCGATGGAATCGAAAGGCGACGCTTTGGCCTCTGATGTTATGACTGCAGTAATCATGATCTATATGAATCAGTAAGCCAGAAACACATTTCTGCCATAACTCCAGAACAGACTCCGATAAACTCAAATACCAAAACCATTAACAAGACTGAGCGCTGCTGTCTGCTTGAGAGGAAATATGACTGGGGAGGAAAATAAATCGCTTTGTTTGTTCACGCCACGCTGATACAAAAGTGGCTTTGCGTATCAAGGGAAGCGGCGCAGAGGAAGAGTGCTGGTGTGTTTATGCAGTGCTTGTGATGACTTGGTTTTCATTTCAGTCATAAAAGTGACTGAATGAAACATTACTGAATGGTTTCTCTCCCAGGTGCAGTCTTATGCATGAGCAATTCATAGCTGTACTGTAGTTGGACAACAGATATTTTATTCACATCCAAATGGCAAAAAAATAAAATGAAAAAAGAACCCAAATGTATGAATGTACTAAGTGACTTATTTTGCTGCAATAAGACCAGACTTTCTTTCTTATTTGATAAATTAAACAGTGGGTTCCAAACGTCTAAGAGCATACTAAAAATCTGTGATTTTGTTAAGATTTTGAATAGCCTATATGAATTTATCATGAAATGTTGAAAGAAATATTTAATATTCTGCACTATTTCTAGGTCATTAATCAAATATATACTACGGTCAAAAGTTTGAAATAGTTACAATTTTTTTTAAATGCTGATTTGCTGTACAATTATTATCAGGTATTACTGGCACTCAATTCTTTATAATGGTTCTTAAGTTGAAAACTGTTTTTGCTGCTTAATATTTTTTGTGGAAATTTGATACATTTTTTTTTCACGATTCTTTAGAAATAGAAAGTTCAATGAACAGCATTTATTAGAAATATAAATCCATTGTCACTTTTGATAATTTTTTTTTATTTTAAATCTTACTTATAAACTTTTAAATTGTAGTGTATCGTGGTACCACAAAATACTAAGCAGCAAAAACTTTTTTAACATTTATGATTAAAAAAAATGTTTCTTGAGCAGCAAATCAGCTTTTTAAAATTATTTCTGTAAGACCATGTGACACTGAAGACTGGAGTAATAATGCTGAAAATCAAAATTATATTTTAAATAGTATTTCACATTATTACTTTGTAAAACTAGTAATACAACTAGTAATAGTACTGGTTTTTACTGTAGTTTTGGTCAAATAAATACAGCTTTGGCCATAAAAGACTTCTTTTTCTTTTTGTTCATAATCATGAGCTTACATCTGTACAGCTACAGAAGAATAGATAAAAAAATAGATTCTATTTATTTTTCAAATTGATTTAATATACAGATATTTAATTATTATATGAGACCACATAATATATAGATGAGAATGATGTGACAAAAATTCATATTTCAAAATTGGTCACATGATTTCCTCAGAATTAGCTACTTAAATCCTGAAATTAAACCACACTGAGATTATGGGTTGCCTGTTAAATGTACGAATGGTGTTTTTTTTTTTTTTATCAGCAGCAGTCCTGGTTGAGTTGTTGGGGAGGGGAATATAATTTCATACTGCAGTATTGATTGATTTTTATCTTTGCCAGCTCTGTTGTCAGTGTCCTTCTCCAGAATGTCCTCTAGAGAAAAGAGGAGTGTTGTGGTCTTATTCCTTCAGGAAACCATAAAACTTCATTCATCATAAATCATCCTGTAAATCAAATTATAGGTCCTGTCTGTAAAGATAAAGCATTTTTCATGATCTTCTACTTTTTCAGATCTAGAATAAAATTGCTCTATTGTAAAAGCAGACATTTGGGTGGAACACATTGTTTTGGGTTACCACGCCTACAATAAATGTATAATATATTAATAAAAAATAGAAACATTTAATTAAGTTTCTGCACAGATACCGCCAAGACTTTTCGCTTCATATGACCTAACCAGTTTCCACTGTGCGAAGATGCTCACAATGACAGAACTGTTAATTAAGATGCACAGATAAGTGTGCTGCCCTCACTGTGAAGTTCCAGCACATTGAATTTACGTTTTAATTTGTTTTCCACAGGTCTTTGCGCATATATTCGGCTTATTTATTCCTGCTTTGAAGCGCCAGCTGTTTTATTGCATTAATAAATACAAAGCAAATGTCTAGTTGAGGTGTGTTTTGCACTCATTTTTGACCTCATCAGTAATTTATCAGAGCCAAAACAAGCAGTTAATACCTTTTCAGTTATGTGGCAACCCATAATGTGACAGATTATTTAAATAAATAGTTCACCCAAAAATAAAATTCAGTATTTACCAATTAATTTTCGAAAATCATTGAGAATGTATCATTAAAGGAATAGTTCACCCAAAAATGAAAATACAATATTTACCCCTTGTTGTTTTTTTGCAAACTACGAGAGGTATTCATTTGAGAATCGTTGTGACTGGATCATTAGAGGAGTAGCTCACCCAAAAATTTACTTACTCTCAGGCCATCCAAGATGTAAATGAGTTTACTTCATCATCACAATGCTCACCAATGGATCCTCTGCAGTGAATGGGTGCCGTCAGAATGAGAGTCCAAACAGCTGATAATAAAAATGCTGCAATAATTCACAAGTAATCCATATGACTCCAGTCCATCAATTAACCTCTTCTGAACCAAAAAAACTGTGTTTGTAAGAAGCAAATTCTGACGGCACCCATTCACTGCAGAGGACCCATTGGTGAGAAAGTGATGTAATGCTAAATTTCTCCAAACACTTCTGATGAGGAAACAACCTCATCTTCACCATGGGATGGCCTGAGTAAATTTAACTCATGATGGATATGGAATCACTCGAATCGTTCGATTTGTGAACTGAAGCAAGTGGTTCATCCAGAAGAGCCAGCCAAAAGAATGATTTTTATTTATTTATCTATTTTTTCCCCACTGACTTGATTCTTGGTAAACTTGGTGACTTTAGAGATCTCTCACTGCAACATTAGGGTGAATAAATATTAATACACTTTTAATTTTGGGGTAAACTGTTCTTTTAAATGAAATGATTGCACAAGCAAAACATCAAACTATTTTTCAAACTCAAATTGATTTTTAATTCCCTAGCACATTTAGATGGCAAAAACAAAGGCTCCTTTATTTTGACTTAAGATTGTGCTTTCCTCTTGCTGTTTGTATTGAAGGAAAATAAAAAGCCATTTCTGTCTCTCTTTGAAATAATGAAGAGGGGGATCGAAAACACAATGAGTTCTCTGTTTCCGTTTGCTTTTCAATAGGGCAAAATTGGCACAGTGAAAGAAAAACAAAATAGATTGTTTGCTTTATTTCTGTTGCTTTGAGTCACGTTTTCTCCAAGACAAACAGAAATGCAGTTTCCTTTGTGTAACAAGCAGAAGTGGGGTGAAGTTTATCCCCTGGAGACGGCCAAAGTTGTGTACTTGTCACTGAGGCAGCAGGAAGACTGATGGGAAAAGAGTGAAAGAAAGAAAGTTGGACTGGGATGAAATGAGAGAGAGAGAGAAAGAACATAACAGTCAATATTTATTGAGTGAACTGTGCTTGCACCCTAGGAGCCCTGTGTCAGATCTGCTGCTTTAATTGGGCAAGGATGGTCACTTACCTGGGTAAGACACATCTCCTCTATTTGATCGCTATTCACTTTAATGTAAGCAGCCGAGACTCTGTCAGAGTCGTGTTGCCTTTGTGTATGGAAAAATAACAAGTCTCCCATCCCAGCCCTCCAAATCAATCGCTCTTTAATTCAATGAAGCTGGTGTGAATCTACAGCAGGCTGGGGAGTATTTGCTGTTTGTTTGTGAAGGGTTTTGTAGAGCAGGAGGGATAAATGTCATGTTGTACTGCTTTGAGTGATACTCTCGCTGAACTAGAGCATGCTTGATGCTTTATTGTGCTGTTAAAACGCCACCAGCTCTAGTGCTATCTATCTATCTATCTATCTATCTATCTATCTATCTATCTATCTATCTATCTATCTATCTATCTATCTATCTATCGTTCTATCTATCTATCTATCTATCTATCTATCGTTCTATCTATCTATCTATCTATCTATCTATCGTTCTATCGTTCTATCTATCTATCTATCTATCTATCTATCTATCTATCTATCTATCGTTCTATCTATCTATCTATCTATCTATCTATCGTTCTATCGTTCTATCTATCTATCTATCTATCTATCTATCTATCTATCTATCTATCTATCTATCGTTCTATCTATCTATCTATCTATCTATCTATCTATCTATCTATCTATCTATCTATCTATCGTTCTATCTATCTATCTATCTATCTATCTATCGTTCTATCTATCTATCTATCTATCTATCTATCGTTCTATCTATCGTTCTATCTATCTATCTATCTATCTATCTATCTATCTATCTATCGTTCTATCGTTCTATCGTTCTATCTGTGTCTGTCTATCTATCTATCTATCTATCTATCTATCTATCTATCTATCTATCTATCTATCTATCTACCTACCTAGGCCCTCTAACACTACTTTATTTCTCTATTAACTTTTTTCTGTTTCTATTTGTCTAGTTGTTTTTCTTTTCATTTATTAAAAAATGACCCTCTAACATTTGCACATTCTATTGTTTTCTTTTTTATTCATTAAAAAATGACCCTCTAACACTAGTGTTCTCCATTCTTTTTCTATTCTTTTGACTTTTCTTTTTGTTTTTTAAAATAAACTGCCCTCTACCACTTGTACTCTTTATTCTGTTTCTATTCTAACTACTTGTTTTCTTTTTTATTTAAAAACATAAAAATATGACTCTCTAACACTAGTGTTCTCAATTCTTTTTCTATTCTATCTACTTGTTTTTATTTATTATAAAAAATTGACCCTTGTGTTCTCCATTCTTTTTCTATTCTTTTGACTTGTTTTCTATTTATGTCTTTTTTTTTGACCCTCTAATTTTTTTTGGACCCTCTAACACTTTCGTTCTCTATTTTTTTTCCGTTCCATCTACTTGTTTTCTTTTTATTTATTAAAAAAAAAATGACCCTCTAGCACTAGCATTCTCTATACTTTTTCTATTCTTTCAACTTGTTTTCTTTTTATGCACATTTTAATAACCCTCTAGCACTAGTGTTTTGTATTATTTTTTTTTCTATCTATCTATCTATCTATCTATCTATCTATCTATCTATCTATCTGTGTCACTCTTTCTGTCGTTCTGTCTAAAGATTAAAAAAAGTAAATAATTAACTGACATCTAACACTAAGTATTCAAGAGGCAATTAAAATGAACAGCATGAAGGAATTATAATTCATGCAGTTGCTATGCCATTAATCCCATAGCAACCAATGACATCATAATACTTAAGAACGAATGGTTCTTGGACACACATCTTAAGTCAAAAGATATTCCTCAGTACAATCTACTGAACCACAGATGAAACATTCCATCTGATGTCAGGAGGTGTCCACACGGCTTTCATTTTGAGATGGTAAAAACTGCTGCCCCTTTGACTTGTTCAGAGCATGAAAAATTTTGGCAGCAAGTTGTATATGAGATGTGTGTTTTGAAGTGCAAAGAATAAAAATCATGGAATGGTTGTGAATGGTAACTGTATGCTCAAAGTTGTCTAAAGTAAACTACTGGCAGGAAAAGTTAGGAATGCCTCCAGTTGTGAAGCACAAATTAAAAAAAAAAAGAAGAGAGAAACACTGCATTATACTACTATAATGCTTTGAGTATTAAATGGAAGTAACGGTAAAGGAATTGTGTGTGGACAGAGAGTCATGGCATTATGGTTTGTGTGTAGAAATATGACATATTACAGATAAAACACATAGCCTTGGCTGGTGGAATTTGTTTGAAAATTTGTTGCTTTCAGAAAATTGTACTCTGTTAAAACACTTATATTTTTGAATGGCCTTCAATGGAGAAAGCCAGATCTTTTTTTTCTGCAGACATCTACCAGACATGCTACCCAGAAAAACCTTGACCTCTAACAAGAGCTCTGCTCTTTTCAATGAAAGCATGCACTGTTGTTCAGAAGTCTGCAGTCTGTAAGATTTTTCAGTGTTTTTGAAACAAGCCTCTTATGTTCACCAAGGCTGCATTTATTTGATCAAAATACATAAAATCAGTAAGATTGTAAAATAATGCTACCATTCAGAATAACGTTTTACGTGTTTTAAAATGTAAATTATTCCTGTGATGGCAAATCTGAATTTTCAGCATCATTATTCCAGTCTTCAGTGTCACATGATCCTTCAGATCAACACATTTTTCCTTTTATAATCAGTGTTAATATGGGATACATTTCTTTTCATTATTCTTGTATGAATTGAAAGTTCAAAAGATTGATTTGAAGTAAATTTGTCTTTTAACAATGTGAGCATCTTTATTGCCACTTTTGATAAATTTAATGCATCCTTGATGAATAAAAGTATTAATTTATGAAGTACATTTAAACACCATACTGATCTAAAACATTTGAATGAAAGTGTATAAACACAAAAATGATTAAAAAGTACCATGTAAGTACCACACAAGTTGTTATTCCCTGAGATTTTAGATTTTGCCTTTAATTTAAAGGGTCAGTGGAGAAACCTAAAGTTAAGTGTCTTACTCAGTGGTACGCTTGTGGTAGATCACAGATTACCTCTACCTTTCATTTACCAGCAATCAAGGTTACATTGGTTTTCAACACCAAAAAGAAAGCAACACAATCAGAACCACATGCTACTTGTACAGTTGTACATATAGCTATTCTGACCTCTGTCAGGTTTATTGTGCTCTGGAAAGACCCCAAACTGAGCTGCACACTAAATGTACAATTGTAACAAGCACTATTTTGTCTGGTGTTGTAATACTTTCCAAACAAAAAGGTTCTATTATTTTTGTCCATTTTGTCCCATGTCACAATGCAGTTAAAAAGAATGTGTGCTGCTGTCCGGACAGCACTGTTTCAGGGAAAACATTTTGGATAGGGGTGGAAAACAACCAAAACGTTGTTGTCACAAATCCTGGCCATGCTCTTCCGTTAACTCGCCACCAGATGTCACTCACTCACCACACGGACTCTTACACCACACAGCACACTGGACTACAGTTCCCACAACCCATTGCACTGACACAGCTGATTGCGCTCATCACGCACAGCTGACTCTCATTCACACTCACACTACTTAAGCCGTGGACTTCTTCAGTATTATCGCCGAGTATTGTTAGCGTTTATCTCTCTCCAAGCGATAGCTACTCTACGGAGCCCTAGTCTAAGTCATAGTCATAGTCTTGCCTTGCCTTGCCTTGTTTTGATCATTGCCTGTGTTTCCTGGAATTACCCTTCGTCTTGCCATTCGGACCGTGTTTGCCCCTCGTTTGGATTATTGCTCTCGTACCTGGATTATCTCTCTGCCTTGCCCCTTTGGATATTGTTTGCCGATCGTCGACCCACGCTTGCTCCACGGATTGCTCTGTCTTGCCTCTGCCATACCTGTTTGCTGTCTCCCGACCCTGCCTGTATAACCATGTTTTATAATAAAGCTTTGCATATGGATCCGCACGTCTCGTCAGCCCCGTAACAGTTGTCTTGGATGGAAGAGCACTGAGATAGGCCATATGACGGCCTATTAAATTTATATTCAAAGTCTTGGGGGAAAAAAAAGTGTTCACTTATTTAAATACACTGAAACTTTAAGTATTGAGGATAAGGGTCATATTTTGAGAAATTACATGTTCAATAATCTTTTAAAATGTTTCACTCATCTTTCATTAAAATGTGGTATTTTGTTGTGCCCACAATATTTGTGTGTCCATCTGTATGAGTGTAAAGGTTTGGTGAGAGCCATGTGAGGCCATGGGCAGCTTTGTTTCAGTATTAGATAGAGTATTAAATTCTGACTCAACTTTTATTTATTTTAAGTTGTTTCACTGTTAACTTCTGTCCTCATGTGGACAGAGTATTTCAGGTTTCTTTTTAATGTTTTATTAGTTTTTAATATTAATATGGCTTTTTTTTTTTTTAGTAAATTTAAGGTAACACTTTACAAACAATTCCTAAAGAAATGCTCAAACTGGAAAGAGTTCACCGTCCATCCAGATACAGCTGTGATGATCCTGTTCCTCCGCTCTCTGACTTCTTGAAGATCCACACAGCATCTCTTAACCGGGCTGAATACTCATTGTGTTACTACATGTGTGTTTGATAGAAAGCACAACATAAATCATGAGCTGAGTTCGGTAAGTAGTTAACAGTGAATTCATTATGATTGGGCCCTCTCAAGTAAAGTCATGTCAAAATCAACTTTAACCAGCCATTAGTTGATGTTAGTGTATGGGTAGTTAACAATGAGTTAGTTATGTTGGGCCCCCTCAAGAAAAAGTCATGTCAAAATCAACTTTAACCAGCCATTAGTTGATGTTAGTGTATGGGTAGTTAATAATGAGTTGGTTATGTTGGGCCCTCTCAAGTAAAGTCATGTCAAAATCAATTTTAACAAGTCATTAGTTGATGTTAGTGTATGGGTAGTTAATAATGAGTTAGTGATGTTGGGCCCCCTCAAGTAAAGTCATGTCAAAATCAACTTTAACAAGCCATAAGTTGATGTTAGTGTATTGGTAGTTTATAATAAGTTAGTTATGTTGGGCCCTCTCAAGTAAAGTCATGTCAAAATCAACTTTAACAAGCCATAAGTTGATGTTAGTGTATTGGTAGTTTATAATAAGTTAGTTATGTTGGGCCCTCTCAAGTAAAGTCATGTCAAAATCAACTTTAACAAGCCATTAGTTGATGTTAGTGTATTGGTAGTTTATAATGAGTTAGTTATGTTGGGCCCTCTCAAGTAAAGTCATGTCAAAATCAGCTTTAACAAGCCATTAGTTGATGTTAGTGTATGGGTAGTTAATAATGAGTTAGTTATGTTGGGCCCTCTCAAGTAAATTCATGTCAATATCAGCTTTAACCAGCCATTAGTTGATGTTAGTGTATTGGTAGGTAATAATAAGTTAGTTATGTTGGGCCCTCTCAAGTAAAATCATGTCAAAATCAACTTTAACAGGCCATAAGTTGATGTTAGTGTATTGGTAGTTTATAATAAGTTAGTTATGTTGGGCCCTCTCAAGTAAAGTCATGTCAAAATCAACTTTAACAAGCCATAAGTTGATGTTAGTGTGATATGGTGATTTATAATAAGTTAGTTAGTTGGGCCCTCTCAAGTAAAGTCATGTCAAAATCAGCTTTAACAAGTCATTAGTTGATGTTAGTCCATGGGTAGTTAATAATGAGTTAGTGATGTTGGGCCCTCTCAAGTAAAGTCATGTCAAAATCAGCTTTAACAAGTCATTAGTTGATGTTAGTCCATGGGTAGTTAATAATGAGTTAGTAATGTTGGGCCCTCTCAAGTAAAATCACGTCAAAATCAACTTTAACAAGTCATTAGTTAATGTTAGTCCATGGGTAGTAAATAATGAGTTAGTGATGTTGGGCCCTCTCAAGTAAAGTCATGTCAATATCAGCTTTAACCAGCCATTAGTTGATGTTAGTGTATTGGTAGGTAATAATGAGTTAGTTATGTTGGGCCCTCTCAAGTAAAGTCATGGCAAAATCAACTTTAACAAGCCATTAGTTGATGTTAGTTTATGGGTAGTTAATAACGAGTTAGTTATGTTGGGCCCTCTCAAGTAAAGTCATGTCAATATCAGCTTTAACCAGCCATTAGTTGATGTTAGTGTATTGGTAGGTAATAATGAGTTAGTTATGTTGGGCCCTCTCAAGTAAAGTCATGTCAATATCAGTTTTAACCAGCCATTAGTTGATGTTAGTGTATGGGTAGTTAATAATGAGTTGACACAAAGACACATTAACAAATCATCAAATTAAATACCATTAAACATGCTGTAAAAGTGTCCTCCTTATTCCTTTACACCACCAATACAACAAACAATGATTTTTAGTTATTTTATTATTCATTTACATAATATATAGACTCAAAAGAAAGTCCAAACTTTTTTTTTGTAATTTAAAATACTAAAACTTATTTCAGTTAGTTATATTATTGGGCACTGATATAATATAAATTATTGACCCTTTTTTTCTTTTTCTTTTTTTTTTTTTCGAAAAATGCAAAAAAAAAATTTAATGACTGTCAGTGGAGAAAGAAACTTTTTGCATCCAGATGGTTTAGTTACAGGACCGTGCTAACCTTGACCACTTGTATGGACAGATAACAACAATTCCCTTCTCTTGCTCTTGAGTAGTTTATGTAAGACTTTGTTTTTGTCTTTAAGGAGTTAATAATATTTTGTTCTGGCATTTTTTTTGCTGCTTTCATTGTTATCAAATTGCAGTCTTTTCTCCTCCTTTTTTGTGTTCCCACCTCTACTCAAACATTTTTAGTTTGCTTTATTGCTGCACAATACCCCTGTTTTCTGCTGTTTCTTGTAGCTGAGAGAGGTTGACAGACCTAACATTAGTGATTGACAGCAACAATACAACCTGCACTTATGTTGCATTGTTGCATTTATGTCCATTCATGTTTTATTCATACAGCACACATCAACCAAACTCACTTCTAAAATTCAGTTATGACTCTGTTTATGATTTATGGTTTCTTCAGTTATACAATGTAGTTGTCACTCTTTCATTGCCAGACTGCATATGATCATTAGCATATTTGGCACTCTTAACTGTGTGAACGAAGCCAAATAGTGGCCTGGACAGAATCAGTGTTTATTCTGTTTTTCTCACAAATATGAATGCATATTTTTGTTTGATAGATATTGTTTGTGTCAAGAGAGATTTTTTGTAACTACTGCGCAAACAGCTCTTCTCTACTGCAAACCAGGTCCATGGATGTCAAGTCAGTTTTAGTTGTATAGTATTTTTTGCAATGTACATCATTTAAAAAATATATATATTACTGTAAAAAAATAAGTGTAATTTTAACTGTGAAATTTTGTAAAAAAAAACCCCAAAAAAACCCTGTTAATAGGTTAACAGTAAGTTCCCGTACTATATACAGGGAAAAACTGTAAAAGATCTAACCAGACATTTAATGTAATTTTACAGTAAAATGTTGTTAATTGTACAATTTTTTTAGAAGTAAAAAAGAACAAATCAATGTATAATTTACAGTCAAAAACTGTAAACTGATATTCCCAGAATTCCCTGCGTGACACTCCACATTTGCAAGTATTTTGTTTAAATAATCATGTTTTTGTTATCAGTTATTTACATTTGAGCTTTATGTTACATCTTCTGTTGTTTAATGAAGTTTATTGCATTATTTAAGTATCATGTGTGTTACCATGATGGTGTTTTGTGTTTGCATGAATGACTCTGTGCACCTTCTATATATTAGTATATATTTCTGCTTGTGTCGAAGCTACTTGTGATGAGCTTTGATTCTTCATGTGGCTTTCTCTTTTACCACCTGCATTATTATGCTGGTTGTCAGTATGTTAAAGGTACAAAACAGATTTTAATAGCAGTGTGCATTGTTGAATTTACTGGTTTACATTCAAATTTTCTTGTTTGTAAATTACAGTTTTATACTGTAAAATTTACCAGGGTTTTTTTTGGCCATAAATGTGTTTACAGTTTTTCTGTATTTTTTACAAAATTATTCTGGCAACCACAGCTGCCAAAATTATTTTTTAAAAACTACAGAATTTTTTTATTTTACTTTGTATTTGCAGGAAAAAAATCCTGCAATATCAGTAATGGGTCCCACTTTATATTAAGTGTCCATAATACCTGTGTACTTACATAGTAACTAGATGTGTACATAGTATGTAACCACAGTGTAAGTACATATTGGTACATAATATCTACAGCTGTAATATTTCTGTAACTACACACATGTAACAACAGATGTGTAAGAACAAATGTGTAACAGGACACTGGTAACAACACTTTTTTCACTTCACTAAGTACTTGTGTAACAGGAATTATATAACTACATTTTGTAACAACAGTGTGTATAAGACTAATTGGAACAATATGATTAAGGGGGTGGAGATGGGTAGGTTTAGGGATATGTAAAGTGGGAGGAGTTGGATCTGGAGTTGGTGGCGTTGGTGCACCACAGTAATACCAGTGTACTTACATGGTAACTCCTCAGGAACTGTCCACTTAATATAAAGTGTAACATTCTGGACACCAACCACAATTTATATGTAAAGCCTAACTTACTGGTCGCTGCTGTGTAACATCAAAGTAATTACATGGTAAATCCATAGGAATTGTTTATTTAGTATAAAGTGTAACACTTTCTTTACCAAAAAGTGCTGTTAGTCCTGTTACACATTTGTACTTTCATTACCAAAAAGTGTTGTTACCAATGTCCTGTTACACATTTGTACTTACACATACCATTCTGAGGGTTGTTACATATGTGTAGTTACACAAACATTAGAGCTGTAGATACTATGTACCAATATGTACTTACACTGTGGTTACATACTACATACACATCTAGTTACTATGTAAGTACACAGGTATTAGGGACACAATATAAAGTGGGACCCAGTAATGTCCTAATTTGAACGGTTGTATTTAGGAGTGTATTCACTGAAGAAAAAAAATTACAAAACTGAATGGTAATAACCTTAATGACAGTAACATCCATTCCATTTGTATTGATAAAGTTCACATAGATCGAGTGTCCTTGTTGGCTGGTAAAGACTGTAATTTGCAATAATCTGTTGCCATTTTGGTGTAGAAGATTTCCACTGTTACGCTACACATTGAGTTTTATATAAAACAATCTGTCCTCTGTGTGAGGACCAAATAATGCTGTTAATTGTCAATTCTAGCAGCAATATGATAGTTTTCCATTTGTCTGTCACTTGGCAAAGCAACTGCGCAAAACGGCTTAGCCACTGCAGTAATTCTGTGATCTATGCATAATACATAAATGCAGCTTGCAGCCTGTAGACAGAGAAAACTGTGACGGAAAGAGGTGCCACACCGTCCAATAAACAGCAAACCGGTTAATGCATAAATAAACAGATGGAAGCAACAGTGTTTAGTCACAGAATTTTGCTGAACTCAACCTAATTTACTGGAAGAAACAAACAAGACTAATACGCAAACAATAGCACACATTACTATAAGCATAGCGGCAGCCACAATGATGACTTTAAGCGCTCTCGTCGGCAAGGGAGTGACTAAGAGACAGAACAACAGCCCAAAATAGCACCCTAACCCTGCCATGGAGGAGAAGCTGTCTCTTTAGTTACCATTTACTGCTTCCATTAACCTAACTAGGAATGGCGACTATCATTATTGATAAACATTATGCCCTGGCCTTGGGCTATGTCTCATCAGCTCTGTTTCGAAAGGTCTCCTCGTTCTAGCCTGAGGTGAGAGAAGAATGACAGCGAGTTAATGCGAGGGGATGGATGTGTCCCTCGTACCCTTGCCATGTTTGACTGCTCTCTTAGATGCCGTTGCAGAGCTAATGGTAGCGGAACTACTTCATCTACTCATCAAGGACCTTTCTAAACTTATACATGCATGCAGAACGTCAACAATACTAAGAAGTCGTGGCAGTAATTACATTCTAAAAGAAATAACCAGCACTGAGCTAGGTTTTGTTGTGCCTGTGACAAAAAAAATGGAGCGGTTGAGTGGTTAAAGATCTTGACTGCTAAGCTAAAGGTTGTAATTTCAGGTCTCAGATGGCGTCATCCATGCGCTAAAACCATTTGTGCCCTTGAACAAGGCACTTAACCTCCAGTTTTTTTCCTAGAGGTTTGTCCCTGTAGTGAAAATGTACTGTAAGATGTTTCGAATGAGAATGCGTCTGCTAAAGGGCAAATAATGTAATGTGACAATGCAAGGACTAGTTCACCAAAACATGAAAATTGACTCACCCTCAGGCTATCCGAGATGTAGATGAGTGAGTGGGTGCCGTCAGAATGAGAGTCCAAACAGTAATAACATCAATTAACAGAAGAAATTACTTTTTCACAGGTGAAAGCATTATTGGATTGAAAGCGCCTTGATGGATTTGTTTCTTTTCACTTCACAAAACCTTAATTCTGATGGCACCTATTCACTGAGAATCCATTGGTGAGCAAGTGATGTGCATTTCTCCAAATCTGGTGAAGAAACAAACTCATCTACATATTTTTTTGGGTGAACTTTTCCTTTAAAATAAATCAGCTGTTATTAAAATGCAAAGTGAAAACTGTAGAGCATTATTTAACTTGAAGTTAACCTTTAAAAACTGAACTGTAGGGTTCATTAAACGCTAGTTTGTGATATGCGGGAATCAGCCTCAGCCTGAGTGGAAAGACATGACTTGATCATCAACAAAAAATGACTGGCATTTATATTTCCTAACAAAAACCTAATGATCCTTATCGGAACTTCTTCTTTTTTGCTTCCCCAGAACTTTATAGTTATCATCATATGCTCCATACCGCACAATCCATTAGGAAAACTACTATCTAACATCACATTCAGCACTAAGCTAATTGAATCTTTCACTTTTCTACAGACACAGGCTGTACGAATACCAACTGTTTGTAATTGGATAAATGCAAAAACGGCAATAAATGCTGTTTCTAATGGCAAAACCTAGATGTCTGCAAATATGGCCAGA
This sequence comes from Tor tambroides, assembly GCA_021397915.2. Classification (NCBI taxonomy): domain Eukaryota; kingdom Metazoa; phylum Chordata; class Actinopteri; order Cypriniformes; family Cyprinidae; genus Tor; species Tor tambroides. Next base: position 27,222 of record JAFVLL020039921.1, on the reverse strand, counting down.
AGCTGACACTGCCTGCTTGTACTGAACCGTACTGGGTAAGTTGTGCTTCAATGCCTCCTCTTATGATTTGATAACTTTTTTTGGGCTATAATGCTGGCTTTGCACATAGCGAGAGAACTGTGACCCTCTATGGAACTGGTCAATTGGGTAAAAGAACTGCTGCAACAAGCATTTAGCTTTAAGGCCACGGTTTACGAAGTAACAGTTGATTCTTGCATGTAGGGAGAAGAAATCAGCAAATTAGTTGAGAATTTGGTGTTAATTGGACCAAAAGAAAATTTACAGTAGATGAGCAAACAGTGTCATATTGAGTGCTGTATCAACAAGTGCAATCTTCATATGTAAACATGGGGTATATTGTGCATATATAATGGTGTCTTAAAATCTGAGACATTTAGATAATATATTAGCATATAGTGAAAATATCAGCCTGACAAAGCTGAACTGGAGCTATTTATATAGTATTTATGCACTATTATTCACAAAATGGAAATACAATTAGTTTTTTTTAAAGAAATGAATACTTTTATTCAGAAGCATGTATTAAATTGATTGCAGGTGACTGTACAGATTTCAAATAAACGCTTTTTTTTTTTTTTTTTTTACACTTTCTGTTCATAAAAGAATACTGAAAAAATGTATCATGGTTTCCAAAAAAATTTAAGCAGCAATGTTTTCAACTGTAATATTAAGAAATATTTCATGACCAGCAAAGCGGAAGAATATTCTGAAGGATCGTGTGACACTGATTGCAAAGCTGAATTTTCAGCATTACTCCAGTCTTCAAAGGAATAAATGAAATTTTAAAGTGTAACAATATTTCATACTATTGCAGGTTTTGTGTACTTTGATCAAATAAATACAGCATGCAGCCTTGGTGAACATACAGTATGAGACTTTCAAAAGCATAAAAATATCTGACCCCAAACTTCTGAATGAGATATAATTTTATATCTTTCATTTTGCTTTATTGAAAGCATGTAGAATGTCGATCCATGTTATCATCTTAATTTGCAAATGTTCAGCATCTTCAATGAAATGACACAAACTTGGTTATTTGAGTAGAGAAAGTATTTACTTCAGGATATGAAATATTTCCTATTCATTTTATATCATAAATTTAATTTGATTTAAATATTTTAAAATGCTAAAATATTCTATCTACTTCCAGATGTAAAAAAAAGCGATCCCATGACTCCACTTGTGTGTACTTCCAGAATAATGCTCTTCCAGAATAATCCAATCAGATTTTCAGTGCAAAGTCATCCAGACAGACAATAATACAGAATGAGCTTCAAGACTGCTGGTTCATTAACTGATTGCCTTTAGCTACAATTTAATTTGTTCACTATGATAGAGATCACTGGTAGACAGGGCTATTGATTCCAGATGATTTGTCCTTATAGAGCAGACTGGGGTAAGTATGTGTGTGAATCACAGTGAAATGTACTAATTGAAGAATGCTAAAGACATCACGGCTGGTTTGGCTATTTTTGCCACTTTGATTTAATTATGTATGTAATTAGCACCATCAAGTCTGTTTTACAGTAAACTAGTTATGCTGTTTTTGAGTATATGATATTTTGTATTTGCATTTTGAAACGTGAATGTCTGTGTGAAGGCAAGAATTAGTGAGAGATTATATTTTCTTTCTATTTTATGCCCTCAACAAACCTACATTTTAAAATTGCCAATGCAACTTACTAACAGAAATCAAATTAATATGCCTTTTTACAACATGCAATTAGTAATGAGTAACAAAAGATTTATTTATTTTTTATCCCAGAGATGAAATCACATGATGTCAGTCCATTCTCTCAGTCATCAACATAAAGTCATCAAAATGAATTAGCATTTCGATGGTATTTCATGCAGGAATGCACTCAAAGGAAATTAAATATGAATCAACATCTTGCCCTGGCAGTTTGTATCTAGAATGATGTTTCATGCTAGTTTATTTCTGTCAGTGATTTATGTAGCCTTTTCCCGCGTCCTTATGCTGTGTATGGAGCATCCCATCTCTTGACATGTTGACTACTGGAATTAAACAAAAGCTGACAGGATTGAGCAGTTACCCACAATTCTGTTTCATGTGGTGACAGGAATAGAGCCAGGCTTCTGTAGTAATGGACGTGATAGCAGGGAGGAAATAGAGATGCTATGACAGCCAAAACTCACTGCCTTTTAATATGAGAAAGCAAAATATGAGGAGAAGTCATGAGTAATTTCATGAAAAAAAAACCAAACAGCATTTTTTTTTCCCCCCAAGATGACTCACAATGGACAATGACTGGGCTTCAGTTGTACTTTTCTATTTTTGAAATTAGTTTTTATTTTTTAATTTTCATTTTAATTATAACATATATAAACAGTTAATTTATATATTTTGTAAAAAGTTTATTTCAATCTATGGTTTCTGGTTTTAGTTAACTATAATAACCCTGCATTATATTACCTTTTACCATGGTACAATTTCTTGTGTGTTAAACACTGCATATGGTTAAAAAAATATATTCTACATGCAGGATGATTTGAAAGATACATGATTTAAATTTCCATGCAAATACCTGCCAGATCCAAAATCAAATAACCAAAAAGTGGATTAACAGTGGATTAAAGTTTTGTATTGAACTACAGTAAAAGAAAATTCACATCTCTTTTAAAGCTTTTGCATACTAGCATTTTGTGTTTGTTTCTTACATAGGGAAGAGGCTCATAAGATGTTCATTGGGTGTTTAAAAAATAGGGAAATAATTATTTTATATACATATACATATATATATATATATATATATATATAATTTTTTTTTCATTTTTCATTCAGAAATGAGCTAATGCAAAGAACATAAAAATTGTAATCTGATACATAAAGAAGAAGAAAAAACGCTTTTGATATCTGCACATTGTCATGTTAAATAAAAGCTGTATAAACATAACATATGGGATGTTAAGATGAACTAATCTTTGAATTTGGTTCAACTGAAGCGTGCCAAGGCTTAATCCTCATTCATAGCACTACAGTGCGGTTCTCCTTTATAATCGAGTGGATGGTGGCGTAACACATGGAGTTTCATGTTAGCTGTTAAAATAAGCTGAACTAATGAATGGCAGCTATCATATCAGCCTGTATCTTCACACTTATTATACATGCTTATGATGAAAGCTCAGATGCTTCACTTGTGTGGCAAATATTACAATTCATCATATTCCTTTCAGCATACTACTTTTTCATTCTTCTATACCTTCATTAATTCATGTCACCTATTATCACATTTTGTTAAATTTGCCAAATGTGTCAAACTGATACTTTTGTAACACTTAATGTTTGCTATCATCAAGTCACTAATGAGTATAAAATATAGAAATGCAGTTGAATAACAGACACATTTATTCAAATATGTATATGTAGTAAATGCAAAAATATAAATCAAGGCTTCATCCTTTTTCTAACCATTTGTAATTTGATCAAATCTACAGTTTGTATCTCCTATGAAAATAACAAAATTTCATAATTTACCTTGAGCCTGCAGCGTGCAGCCATGGATCAAGATGGTAAATTTAATCCAGACTTTTATAAGTCACTAAAGTAGATGCTTTGCAATGTAAATTTGACCAAAAGTCTGTAAATTCCCCAGGATTTAAGGGTTTAGTTATGATTGTTTTGTTATTAATGAAAGATATCATAAAATGTTACTCATATTTTTGTGTTTTATAAGTTGATTATTTCACAGTAACCTTTAGCAGTCACATGACCGTATAGTTCTCAGGATCTTAACCATTTAATGGAAATGCTTAGAAGTTTTTAATAAGCTAAAACAAAGGGTAACACTTTACAAAGGTGCCATTTGTTAACATTACTTAATGTCATGAACGAACAATGAACAATGCATTTATTACACTATTTATTCATTTTTGTTAATGTTAGTTAAAAAAAATAATAAAGTAGCTCACTGTTTGCTCATGTTAGCTCACAGTGCATTAACTAATGTTATCAAACACAGCTTGTGATTTTAATAATGCATTAGTAAATTCAGAAATTAACATTAACTAAGATTAATTAATACATGCTGAAGAAGTATTGTTCATTCTTGGTTCATGTTAACTAATGAACCTTATTGCAAAGTTTTACCAAACAAAGATATATATTTTTATTTGGTAATAACTGACCGATACAAAATTTTAACATTTTATAGCTTTACAGTCTTCTGACAATTATTCTGAAATGTGAACAATAGTAATTCTAAAGAATGAATGTATGTGTCCACACTTTTGACTCAGTGATGCCTTGCAAAGTGAAAGAATGATTGCATATGAAGAGTGTACATAGATACAAAGGCACTAAGTGAGGAGGCTTGTTGCTTTTGTTTGTATAGTACTATCACCTGTGCACTCTGCAGGTGCAGGTGGGGTTTCAGTGACAGGTGGTGTTTGGGAGAGGGAGGAGGGTTTACTGTGGGGCCTCCAGGGCTGATGGGGGAAATGCTTTGCCTTGGAAGTATTGTGCCCGACACATGCTCCGTCTGCTGCCTCTGCGCCGACCCCTGCCTCCTTTGTTATGCTGATTAAGGCAACAGGCACCGTCTTTTGTTCAAGTCAGAGGACTCGAGAGAGAAAGAGAACGAGCACGGAGGATGGTCACGCTCTCTGTGACCTATAGTCTTCTCTTCTTTAACGTCACAAGGTGCGCGCAACAAAAACGAGCCAGCATCAGCTGAGTTTCTCACATCGAGACGCGAGCGAGCTGAGGTTGCCACAACTCTTCCTCCGTTCACATTCGCTGGCACTGGATTTATGCACGCTCGTTTATGCAATTTCTAACTGCCAGGAGTTCAATGCATATTGTAAAAAAAGCGATTTAGCTGGTGGGTTCCGACTCTTAAACTGACTTGATGCGCGAAAAGGGACGCAGACGCAATAAATAGAAGCTGGCCGCCGTCGTCGTGCAACGTAAAAACGGACTCTGAAGAGAACTTAAAACGGACTCTTCTCGTAAGAGAAGCACAAACACCGGGAAAAGGAGCTTCGCTGCCTCAAACAATCCGCTGGTTTCAGAACTTGGACAGCTCCCTCGTTCATCCGCCTACACAAATCGACCGTGTGAGGATTCATCGAAACTACGGCACAAAACCGACTCGGCTCTTCTCGGTATTCACCCCTAAAACATCTTGACGCCATGGCAGGTGTACTTCAGGGAGAGAAGCAGCTTTTTGAGAAGTTCTGGCAGGGCACGTTCAAAGCCGTGGCGAAGCCGAGACCCGAGAGCATCATCATCGCCAGCATCACCGCGCGGAGAGCCGTGACAAAGTGAGTTCTTTAGCCTGAGGCTTCTTATGCCCTTACTCAGTTTATATCTTGAGAATTAAAATAATGCTTAGCAGTCGTTTTGTTTCGGAATGCCATTTAATAGCTTGAAAAGTGCTTCACATTTGAAGCGTCAGACTTATTTCTCCTTTTTTGGAGTGCCAGATATAAAACACATGGTAACACTTTATTTTAAGGTGTCCTTGTTACACATGTTGCATGCACTTACTATTATAATAACAATACATTATGCATAATTACATGCAAGTATCCTAACCCTAACCATATAGTAATATTAATATTACTCAGTATACTTGCATGTATTACACTGTAACAAGGACACCTTAAAATAAAGAGTAACCAAACACATACATGTTTCTTTAATTGTTGACAATTTATCTCTTTGTATTTGTTTTTATTGTTTTTTCTATAATGTGTTTTGTATTGGGATCTCAGTAAGCTTTCTCATTTGGTTGCACACCATGCAACTTTTTGTCCCATTTTCATATCACACAAACACTGAGTCCGAATTCTGCCCGTGCTCTACATTCATCATTGGCCGTCCTTCACTGGAGGCCAGTCAGTTTCACTTGTGCACACATAAGTGCACAGCAGAGCGAGAGGCTACATAGAGTCCTAATGAATCAAGTCAGAGTAGAGCCCTTCATCATGCCTGTAGGTTAGGACATGAAGATGATCTCTGCGCCTTCTCCTTCACCCATGAATTAGGAGGCATGGCAGCGTGTCGAATAGAGAGAAAAGGTGAAAATGCAATAGAGAAACCAGGGCTTTGCTTCCCTTTCCTTCATTTCCTGTTAATCAGGATCAAGCCTTACTCCTCGCTCATTACGCCGGAAAGGAGTGCGTAACTGATTTGTGATTCACTCTTGTGCATGCATCTGTCCATGCACTGGATAACTCATCTTGCAGTCTCGGGGAGACTGGAGTTTCACAGTGCTTTGTCCACTTTAGTCCTTATCGAGGCACCAGTTGAACGTGTGTATCAAAAAGTGGCATATTACAATTGTGCTGCTCACATTAGTTTTATATGCATTTTACAGAGCAGAAAGGTTCAACTGGAGTCTGTTAGCGCATAACTGCTCGATCAGTCGTCGAAATCTACCGCAAACCTGCTGCTTTCTGGTTCTCGGTATTCTGTAAAAACAGAAAATGTAGCATTGTTGCTTTAAGGAATTTTTTTGTACCTGACTTGAAAGAGAAATAGTCATTAGAAGGGGCTTAAATGATATTATTGACCTTAGTTGTTTAGAATTTAGGTTACTTGACAAAACTATCTTGTGAAACGTCTTGCCTTTTGTCCATAATGAAAGTCAAACGGTCTGCGTAAATGATGACAGGATTTTCATTTTTGGATGAATAATCCCTTTAGAGCGTACATTCTCTTTAAAAGATATGCCCCCCCCCCCCCCAAAAAAAGTCAAAAGTCAGCCTATTTCATATTGTTATCATCAGAGAGAATATTAAAAATTCACATAGTTAATTTTGCTTTGAGTAGCCTCTTCTCGCTCTGTCATTAGTCTCTTCCTCTCTATCTGTTTATATCACTGTGAATATTTACATATTCAAAAGGCTGCTCACACTTCAGGGTGCACCTGAACGTTGATGTTGATGTGTACAAGGTTGGTAATGACAGCAACATTTACAGCCAAACCAATTTAACCAGTGCCATCTACAAATTCAGCATTCACGTTTGTCTTGGTTGTTTTTACCACAGGCACAGATGAGACAAGGCACTAAGATGTTAAAATGGCTGAGAAATAAAAGGATTTCTTTCAATTTGCAGTAATAAATCACAGAGCATAAGGCCCATTAGCTTGTAGTATCAGCTGCATGACTGGAGAAACATCATTATTGGTTATTTCAGCTGAAAAATGCTGGTCACCTATGCGTACATTTAGCCCACTTTCCCCTGCTTTACAGATTTTTTTTTCTCTACTTAATCGACCGTATTCATTTTCTTATTCCTCCTCCTCCTTTCTCGTGGTGTCACTGAGCTTTAAAGAGGCCCACAGCGCAGGCCAATTACAAAGGGTGTTGCTGATCCTCGTGTGTAGACCTAGTGTTTTCTGGCAAGACTAGAGAGATGAGTTCACTCCCGTGCAGCAAGAGGGTCCTGCCCCCGGTCACTGTAGCCCCACAAGCTGTTCTTCTCAGTGGCAAACCTCATTAAAAATGCAGAGGGTTTTAGCTGGACTGAGTATAAGTGTGTTTGTGTGGGTTAGGAAGCAGATGGCCCGTGGGAGAAAGGGTAAGGGAGAGAACCCCATCCCGTAGCAGATGTTAGTATAACGAGGAGAATAAAAAGATTAGGGTAACCAACCTGGGAATGGGACTGCACCCAAATGCAAAAGAAGAGAAATTACTATACAATAGCATATAGTATACAATAAAAATCCTATATACGTGACCCTGGAGCACAAAACCAGTCTTAAGTCACATGGGTATATTTGTAGCAATAGCCAACAATACATTGTGTGGATCAAAATGATCCATTTTTCTTTTATGCCGAAGGATATTAAGTAAAGATCATGTTCCATGAAGATATTTTGTAAATTTCCTAGCATAAAAATATCAAAACATAATTTTTGATTAGTAATATGCATTGCTAAGAACTCCATTTGGACAACTTTAAAGGCGATTTTTTTTGCACCCTCAGATTCCAGATTTTCAAATAGTTGTATCTCAGCCAAATATTGTCCTATCCTAACAAACCATACAGTAATGGAAAGCTTATTTATTCAGCTTTTATATGATATATAAATCTCAATTTCAACAAATTGACCCTTATGACTGGTTTTGTGGTCCAGGATCAAGTGTGTGTATGTGTGTGTGTGTGTATATATATATATATATATATATATATATATATATATACATATATATATAATAAATTCAAATGCACACACATTTAGATTTGCACTGAATGACAGCAATGTATGAGCCCAGATTTATTTGTATAGTGCATTCCCACACACCGGTAGCTTCACTTCAAATAAATTTGTTCAACTTAGTGTTTGTGATGGATGTTGTTTATAAAAAATGCTACTATAAATTATTTGTTTTATACTTTTATTTTGCAATTCAGTTCTGTTCTGAATACCATAGAATTTGTTTTGGAGTATGGGGAACTAAAATACATATTTATAGTGTTTATGTTTCATTGGTATTACTGCTGAATATAATAGTAAAATGTGACTTGTACACTTGTATCTATTTTTTTTCTCTCAACAATGCAATTTTGACCCTGTGTGAATTATTTTCTAGAAAATATGGTACTTGCTTAGAGCAAAGTGAAAACAAGCATGTCATCTTTAAACCTGCTTTAAAATGGCTTTTCATTTTCTATCATTCAAGCTTATTTTCTTGGCCTTTTTTTTTTTTTTACAATAATCTCCTGGGAAGTTTTATTGTTCTTGAAGACAAAAGGTTTGAACATGTTTGCTTTGAGAAGAAATTGAGTTTACCGAGTTGCTTGTTTCAAAGATTGATTGTTCCTCTGCTATTGATTTGACTGGGTGAAACGAAATGAAATGAAGACTGCGGATACCCTTTCGTTTATTATCGTAACCCAATCAGCTTGTGTAAGATTTTCAACAGCCATTTCCTTGTGCAAAAGCAAAATTCTGATGGATTAAACTGCTATTGACCTGCAAATCATTATAAAAATGCTGTGTTTTATGTAACATCTTTGTAGCTTGGGACAAGCCATTATTTTTTGTTTTTAATTAAGTAGTCGCCACACACCCAGGCTACTGCTGAAGTGATAAAATGAATAGGACAATGATTTCAGTGCTCTTCATCGGCGAGGTCTAGTACACCCAGTCTTTCTTTTGATTTTGCTCTGAAAGCAGAAGGAAGCGGCATTGTTCAAAGGTTGTGTGTGTCAGGGCCTAATGTAGAAGCCAGTCAGAACTCTCAGTTCTGTTTAGTTCCAATTCACTTGATTTAAATCAGCTGAAGCGGTGGTCGCAAATAGAGTTGCTACATCCCAGGGAATCTAATTTCGACACTTATTTTGTTTTTTGCAAGGCCATTTTGCACACTTTTTCTTGCTCTTCTGGGTGGGTGGGGTCTCTGAAGGGACTGTAACCCCTGGAGCTGAGCTCTGGCTCAGAGACAGCTGCAGAGCTGTAGAAATGCTGATATGGTTGCCAGGCCTGCAGGGCTCAGCTATAATTCCTTTTAAATGTAGCCACTGCTACATTCCAGCACATCATCTAAGAGGTAGGAGAGACACATTTTTATTTAGCCGGAAGTGAGTCCAACATTCAGTCGGTAACAAGATGAAAGGCACAGCTGTGAAACACCAGGGAGATGTTGAAATGCAGTATATGGTCTTGATATGGAGGACTTACGTTGGCGATCTGATGCTAGAGTGAGAAAGCTTATGATTGAATATTTCATGTCTTTGACAGCTGTGCTGAGAAAATCTAAATAAAGTCTTAATCGTCATTATATAGTGCATTTAACACCATTCATGTGAAAGTATGAACTGTGTGTGCATGTAAAGATGTGCTGCCATCCACTTTAGAAATGTATTAAATCTCTCTGGGATTTTTCAAGGCTGTTATGCACAATGCCGAATCTAGTCCAGAAGAGTGTACTTCCTCTTGATTTGATTATAATCGCAGTGAACTCCACATTAAATCACATTTCTCTAGGAAGAATGTTACACTAAATTTATGCTTCACCCTCATCTTATCTTTCTCTTGTGAAGTCCATAACCCTTAACTATTTTCAGAGGCCCTGTAGAACATCACTGAATCACTGAAAAGCTGGAGAGATTAAGGAGGCACAACCTGGGGTTATGCTGGAGTAATATTACCAGGATGAATAATCCATAAAGTGTTGGCACAGGACTGCATACATTTAGGGAAGTAATACTGATTCCATTAAATATTAACAGCTATATTTAATGAGTATAAATCCACTTATGCACTTTTTTCCATGCCTTGATAATTTACAGACTAAAACCAATATACATTTCAGCTGAATAAAGTTTTAACAGTAGCTCTTTTTCAGCTAATTGTGAGGCTGAGGAGAATTTCAGCTCTAATGTATGCAAAACTGTCTGGACTCATAATGGAGAATAAAATTGATAAGTTAGAGCATGTGCAGAGCAGACATTTTTCTTTTTCACAGTGTTCTTCTTCTTCTACTAATTTTTTGCTAAGGATTGTGAAAATGTTGTGTAAAGCTTGTCTTGTCCTGTTTATATTTTGCCATAGCGTTTAGAATGTGTGGGCATGTTTGCTGGGTTGAACTTTTGAGAGGTTGCTATTATTTTATTACTTTTCTTGCAATATTTTTGTGCACAGGATTTACAGCAATGTGTACCTGAATAAGCAAGTTATTTTTTACTTTTTCTATCACAATGTCTGTATGCAAATAGAATCAAAACAGGCAGATAGAGCAGGCAAATGAATGTTTTTAAGCATCTTGTCAACGTGAATGTTTACTCAAGGACACAACTGAACCAATTTTTCCACTGGCGGTGTGTGCGCAATGTGTTTTCAGCAGCAAGCTGATTATTTTTCCAGGCCTATTGTCTTCTTTTAGCAAAAAGCCAAACTAACATTTAATATCAAGGTGTAAAAAAAAGCAAAGCCAAAAAGCATTCAGTCTCAAAATGACCAATGTGTAACACTTCAAAACTGTAGCCAACCATAACAGGTGACTGTAGCCTACAGATATTATAAATCTCTACTCCTTTCACACTAAATATGCAGTTTCCAATTTGATACAGTCGTTCTAGGCCTGATATTTGTTTGGCTGTGCAACAGGAATACTCATACAGTGTAACAGCTCTGGGACATTTCACTGTTTCTATTACTCCGCATTCAAGACAGGCTGCATGTGTCTCATTTTGAAGCCTGCACCTTCCAGAGAAAGCACTTGGCGGCCACATAATGTCATCTAATTTCAGAAAGCAACCATTAGACTGCTGACTCTAATTCCTTGTGTGGCGTAAATTGCTGTAATTTTTTTCTTACTTGGGAATGTAATGGTTACTTTTCTGAAATATGACAGCATGGATGACGTATATGGCCGACAAATGCAACCTTCAGAGGGTGCAGCCTTTAAAATGAGACACAGCTGCTGTCAGTCTGTGCAGTAGAATGCTACTCGAATGGTTTCTATTATATCTGTTTATCGACATTTTTAGGCCCCTAGGGCCGGGTTTCGGGCCAATTTTCACGTGACATGGGCCGGGCCTCGTTTTAGGCTTCTCCTTATTTTTTATATTTTAGACATCCATCAATTAGTGATGAAAAAATTGCAAAAATACACAATAAATGTAAGTTAAATGAAAGTTAGTCAAAATGAGTAAAAAAAGCATTTTTATTACTTAAGTAAAATAAACTTTAACTGAAATAAAATAAAATATAATAATAATCATTTTCATATTAAGTTAAAGTACTAAAACAACTAAAACTTTATTTTAAAAAATTAAATAAAATGGCAAAACACAACAAAATAACTAAAAATTAAAATTAAAATGAAAACAGAAAATATAAAAATATTCAAAAACAAATGAATAAATAAAATTTATTTTTTAAGTACTACACTACACTGTATGAAAATCACATTTGTGACCCTGGACCACAAAAGCAGTCTTAAGTCGCTGGGGTATATTTGTAGCAATAGCCAACAATACATTGTATGGGTCAAAATTATTGATTTTTCTTTTATGCCAAAAATCATTAGGATATTAAGTAAAGATCATGTTCCATGAAGATATTTTGTAAATTTCCGACTGTAAATATATCAAAACATAATTTTTGATCGGTAATATGCATCGCTAAGAACTTCATTTGAACAACTTTAAAGGCGATTTTCTCAATATTTTGATTTTTTTGCACCCTCAGATTCCAGATTTTCAAGTAGTTGTATCTCAGCCAAATATTGTCCTATCCTAACAAACCATACGTCAATGGAAAGCTTATTTATTCAGCTTTCGGGTGATGTATAAATCTCAATTTTGCAAAATTGACCCTTATAACTGGTTTTGTGCTCCAGGGTCACATTTGCCAACAATGATGTGGTCTCCAATATATTGAGCATCCTTTATCAAAAAAAAAAAAAAAGTTTGGCACATAGCAGTGCCTGTCAATGTTTGTGAGTGGTATTAAGGCTAAATCTACATGACTTTGAGAAATTTGATGATATACTCCAGCTAATTAATATGCCATATATCCAACTTACATGCTTCCTGTGATTTGTTTGTACTGCACCGGTGATGCTGAACATCACTCGCTCAATACACACAATTGTCGGAGACGCAATCGAGCAGGTTGTGTCAAACCGAACATGAGACGAGTAGGCAGGCGCATCTTACTACAAGCTGTGACTCACGTATCGCAGAGGTTACTGTCTATCAGCTTGTCGACTCCTGATGCTCACATGCTTTAGTGCTATTTTCCTCACCACTGGACTCCTGGAGTGATCAAAGGCCATTATTAAAATGCAAACTTATCAAAGTCAAACCTTCATCACTTAAATTAAATCATTTCAAGCTTGGCTGGCTCTCCTCTTCTCTGCCTCCCCTTCATTTTTCATTTCCATCCCTTGCCCATCCTCATTTCAGGAAGACGATCTGCCACTCACGCAAAATTGCTTCCATTTGCATAACTGATGCTTCATTTGGGCTGGGACTGTTTCCGTGGCGATGTCACTGCACAATAGCGAGGCAGTGACAGCAGTAACGAGCGAATGGAACTCTTCCACCTCTCAATTTAGGGATCAATCTTGCAGTCAAGGACAAGTGTTCCTTAAGTTGACATTTCCTTTCCCTCACCCTCTGGCTGAGCAGATGTTCAGGCTTCAACTGTCTGCAGTGCTCTGATAGTAAGTCACCGAATGATTTATTCAACATCTAGGATGGGTTTTTTAAGATACGAGTCTGAATAATCTATATGTTCTCTTTATTGTTTTTGGCTCTTATTTTTACTGTGTATGTTTTATCAGTGAAGTTTAATGAAGTGGGATTATAATGATGCCTCTCTGTATTCTGTATTACTGCATATTGCATGGGAGGTTCACAGTACACTCTAAAACAATGGTGCTATATAGCACTAAAAGTGGTTCTTTGGCTCGTAATCATAGGGGAACCACTTTTGGTGCTGTATAGCACCAAATCTTGGTGCTTCAGTGGCTCTTCACTGGTTCTTTGGCATGACTGAGGGGCTATATAGCACTGCTACCATATACAGAAGCTGTTAAGCTCCTGTATGGTTCTTCAGCGGTTCTTCAGTGGTTCTTTGGGGTGATTAAGGTGCTATATAGCACCACTGCCATACAAAGAACCTGTTAAGCCCTTTTAAAGGTTCTTTCCGAGCCAAAGAACCACCATTGCTGCTGTTTAGCACCATTTTTGTTGAAGAAATACAATGCAAAATGGCACCACTTATGGTTCTACATAACACTGTTTGACAAAGGTGCTGTATAACACCTTTAAAGATATGGTGCTATATAGCACCAAAAGTGGTTCCCCTATGATTACGAGCCAAGAACCACTTTTAGTGCTATATAGCACCATTTTTTTTAGAGTATAATTTACGCAAATCTTCCCTCTGATCATTAAGATTCCGTCATATCTGCTCCTCCGTGAACAATATCAGCTATATATTTTAAAGGGAAGAACTCACAAGTGACATCGACCGTCCGAGCCCAAAAGAGTTGTAGCGTTTGAGCCGCAAAGAGGACGCCGTCTGGGAGGTGCTTCATAAATTGCGATGGTCTCTTACAATGAGCAATATTGCCACTGACATTTCAGTAGCCGACAGATTCAGCTGAGCAGTTATTACAAAAACCAAAGCTGACAGGTTTGCTGTCGTTCTCTAGATGCTGTGCTGCATTGTGAAGTGCATTAGAAAGATTTCCCCCTACAGCGAGGATTTTTTTTTTTTTAAGTGTTCTCCTCTAACTCATTAACCACTCTCTGCTAACCTCACTGTGCACTCCACAAACTCTGGAAAAAATTATTTGAATTTCCACAAACAATTTAATTCTTCCCAAGTGAAGATTAAGCTATTAAAAGATTGCATCTTCACAGGCTTTGAAGAAAGTTTTTCGGAGGCTAACTTCAAACGTACTGTTTTCAGAAAGTAATACTTTCACATATCTGTTTTTTTATTCATGTTCAGAACATGAAAGGCATGTAGATAGGTGAGCAATGAGGTAGTTACTTCAAGTTTTAAATGAAAAGGCTTTGTGAAATTTAGAAAAACACCTTACTAGAAGTGCACTACAGTGAATCAGGCCCATTATACAGAACTGAAGTCTCTGATCAAGGCATAGTGCGGTGCTCATGTTCCCCATCCACATTAAAATGGGACTTTTGAATCAGATGCTATTTAATTATATAAATCCCCTCAATATACAGTATTGCACTTTTTGCCTTTTAATTCTGTAGCAATGCTTTTTTGATCGTAGTTTACAAAGTAATATGGAAAACATATCAGTGTCCTCTACAGCGGCTGTGAATTTATTCTTAAGAGACCCGTTCTCTTGATCCACAGTGTGCTAAAAGTTCTTTGCTTTGATATGAAATTTTCTCTTTGTGTCAAAATCTGTAGGGAAATTGTATGACTAATCATAGTTATTATTCTTTCATCCTCTCTCCCTTTCTACTTTAAAGTATCAGGGTCATAAGAAAAAAGGTATAAGAGCTGACATGAGTGGGAGAAGGACGGCAAAAATTTGACTGACACCTCTGAATGACTTAGTATAAAGAAGCTGTCAAGAACAGGGCAAAGTAATGTCACAAACTTGGAGTTGAGTGTAGTCTTTTAAGGCCTTTTTTGCACTTTAAACTGGTGCTCCCTACTATCTTTTATGGTTTATTATGATTTTCTGGACAGGAAATTAAACATACAGAATGCACTTTGTCTAGAGTGTAATTTTTCCAGAATTTCTTTCCTGATTTCTTTCTCTTTCCTGCTTTTTAAGAATTTTAATACCTTTTTAAATCTGCCTACACTTGCACAAAAAACAACATAAAATATGTTAATTTAGGCAATTACTCATTAGCTTCTTAGAATTTGCAATTAAATGCTAATATTAATGCCATCATTTTTGTCATTAGCTTCCACTTAATGTAATTAAAGCATACAGAAGCATGTGTTGCAATATTTGGTCATTTCCTTGAGCTGCCTGCAAATTGAATGGACAGAGTTTAATTAAGCTCATGCAAGTTTATGGTATTTACTTCATTTGATTGCCTCACCAGGGGTTTAAGCTTACAAACCGGATAATGACGCCAACAAAATGAATCAATTAGACATTAGTAGATCAACAGTGTTACTCCGCAACTGAATTGAAAATAAATTATTTTTGGTGGCAATTCCAGAATGCATTATTAGCAAGTCCCTGTTTGACTTGTGCATAATGAAATTCTCAGTTTTGAAATATTCGGATCTCATTTCAACAGCCAATGAATGTCCTGTGTGAAGTTTTTTTTTCTTTCTGTGTAGCATATTATAAATAACCTCTTTTTTTAAGATATGAGCCATCAGGCATACAGAATGTCACTGTGTTTTGTAAATTGTAGGTCCTTGAGGGCACTTCATGCGACACATTATGGATAACAGAATAATCCACTTGCCCTTGAAAGGGAGCATTCTTGAGGAGACTCAGCGAAGTAAACGAACCTCCCTCACATAAAATGGAAATAGCCTCTTTGTGATGGGGTACTAAATAATATAGAAGGTTAGTGGAAATGATGGCAGCATTTTTATTGGGCATCCACATAATGGCCTTCCTACACCTGCTTGTTAGGAGGGAGTTCACAGTCTCTTTAATGAGGACTCACAGATTACGAACATTTACAGCGGTCAGTTCCCACCAAGTGAAGGATTTTCCTTTCGTTTTTTTTTTAAAACTCCCTGTCAAAGTTTTAAAGTATGCATTTGATTTCCCAAATGGAACATTTGTGTTCAATCACAATTAAATCAATAATTACAAATTGATAAAAGACTAAAGGACTTGGCTTGGTGGTCTGTCTCCATGTGTACGCTTTCTGTGCGTGTCCCAGCAGCCTCCCATCCTTTCAAGCGGAACAGTGTCAGCAGGCAGCCATTACACGGGCCACTGTCAGTAGCATCCAACTCCAAAATAGCTCCTCTTGCAGTGTTTGCCCGGTTGGTTTCAGGGTCTGGCAGAGCAGAGAGGGGCTGGGTACTGTAACTCACAAAGTAGACAGATGAGTCCTGCTCAGAGTGGGGCCCTCTCTCCATCTGCCCATGTAACAGAGCACAGGTGGGGAGGACATATCTGATCCTTTGTGCATCGAATTAATGAGCAGGAGTGTGTGTGTGTGTGTGTGTGTGTGTGTGTGTGTGTGTGTGTTTGTGTCTCTGTGTGTGTTTGTGTGTGTGTGTGTGTGTGTGTGTGTGTGTGTGTGTCTGTGTTTGTGTGTGTGTGTGTGTGTGTGTGTGTGTGTGTGTGTGTGTGTGTGTCTCTGTGTTTGTGTTTGTGTGTCTCTGTGTTTGTGTTTGTGTGTGTGTGTGTGTGTGTGTGTGTGTGTGTTTGGAGCAGTGTAATTTTTGTGTTTTTGTTAATATTTTGAGTTAATTTAAATGTTTATGAATGTTTATGAATTTTTCATTGTTAGCTTTTATTTAGTTTGTTATTATAGTACCAAAATGAGAAATGTTGGCAACTATATATTTTATACATTTTATATCAGTTTACACTTGTTTTATTTCAAGTAACGAAATTTTTATTTCCTATGGTTTTAGTTTTAGTTAATGATAATAACCTTGGTTTTGACGTAGTTGTTCAGCTTGTGTTCGTGATGCACAATATGTATCGCTTTTTAGTTATTTTAATATTTAAAATTTAGATATTTATAAATAAATTTGCCTATAAACCATTTAGAAAACTACAAAACTTGTTGATTTCAGGTTTGGTCACATTTACCGTTACTCTGCGAAACTTTGTGGCCGAAATCCAGTCAATTTAATTCGCAAATCACATGAGGGCAAAAAAAAATCATTACACAGATTTCGCTCGTGTTTAAGTTAATAATGCGAATTCACAGCTTGATCTCATGGCAATTCGTACATATTTTGCTAAATCGTACGTATTTTACAAGTTGCCAATTCATATGAATTTGTACGAATGACCTACACCTAACCCCACCCCTAAACGTACCCGTCGCTGGGGCTTAGACAAATCGTACTAAATCGTATGAGTGAGGTCGTACGAATTCGTAAGAATTAGCCACCTCATAAAATACGTAAAATTTGGTCGTGAAATAGCGTTGGAATTCACCACATTGCTCAACATAAAATGCTGTTTGGTTTGAAAGTGACAGCTGTTCTTTATACACCTCGATGCTATTGACAATAAACAATTGGCCTTTTGGCACACAAAATATTGCTGAAATTTCACTAATGCTTGGAGTACAATATGTTTTGCATTGCTTTTAAAGTAAAGCAGCCTGCTGATTATGTGTAAATAATTTAATAGTTTAATATTTAAAAATGGAATCTACCAGCTCCAGGCACAGCTTACAGTAGAAGTTTAGTGGCTAAACTTCTTTGTCTTCTTCTACAGGTGACGTTCTCATTTGTGGAGCATACAGCTATCAATAAAAAAATAAGCTGTACGTAAAATCAGTATTTATAGATGATACCGCATCCCTCAGGTATTCAGTAATGAGAATACTATGCATTCATTAAACTGAAAAACACTGTAGGGTGCCTAAATTTCATAGAATATTAACAACATTTACTCTTCAGTCCTAGAGTGGTTTAGGTGAAATTCCTTCAAGAAATGTAATGAAGTTTAACTATATGTTTCATCTGCCCTTGCTCTTATGAGGAACTGTAAATTTGCTACAGAAATTCTGTCTCTCCTCCACACAGAAAACAATCTATATTTTATTCGGTTTCATTATTTCGTAAAGAGTGCTGTGTGAAGTACGTCGGATGCTCGTAAAAGTGCGCTTTGTGAATTATTCAGTGAGCTGTTTTGCATAGCAAAGGCCGGCAGAGAGGAGGGGGTTATGGAGTCGGGTGAATCTCGAGTTGAGGAATGACACAGTGTTGCTTCTCCTCTCAGCTTCTCATCACGTTAATTACCGTATCTGGCTCTCGTTGGGGTTGCGGTTCCTCTCGAGTCACAGCCGCATGTGGACGATTTGTCAGTGGAAAGAAAAGGATATTTGTCTTTGTTTTTCAGAAAGGGATTGATGCCATTAAAGCTACGAATTATTATGGCATTCAGTAAATAACTTTTATCAGAACATTTATCTATTTCAGTCATAACTTTACCACTCATCTGTCATATTTATGACCATCAGCTGTAAAAAAAAAAAAAAAAAAAAAGATAATTGGATTTGATCCATATTGACGTGACTGAAATGAATGAAAAGTGGGACACACATTTTAAGTCCTAGAGAGGCAGGTTATCTGTTTTTGGGAAAGTTCGTTTTTTGTTTTTTGTTTTTTTTTTGGGGGGGGGGGATTAGTTTTGGGAAATAACTAAAGAGATAAGAGAGCGTAAATGATAGCAATACCCTTTCTCTTGATATTTAGCATAAATTTTAATCACTTTATGTAAATATCGCACACCTGCAGGATGGACTCAGAGATGATGTAGTCACCTAAAGATGGACACATCTGTCTGTTTTTCTCTTAATTATGCATGCCAACATAATCAGGAGGAGTCTTACATAAACAATATGATTGCTGTAGGCTTTGCTCTGTTTATTTCTGCTACTGTACTCCCAGGGTTATAACAAAATAAACCTCCCCACTCACGAATGGTGTATTGTAGGTAGCCTGGAATACTTAGGGCCGCTCTTGTGGGGTTTGGTTTAACGACACAGCCTCCATCCTCCACAAATGACATCCTCCTCAGAGAGAGGGACTCAGTCAGGACTGAAATAATCAATGATTTGTGGTTTCCATTTTGAGTCTCAGTGTGAAGCTGCTTAGTCCTGCTCCACTGCACATTACGTTAGCTGTTCAGTTCATCGCTGTTACAGTCATCCTTGCTCTCAGTCTATGAGACACTGCCACACACACTCTTTGCATACTTATAGGTTATCTATACACAGTGTTGGGAAGGTTACTTTGGAAATGTAATAGATTACAGATTACAAGTTACCCTATTTAAAATGTAATAAGTAGTGTAACTTTTCAATTACATTATTAAAGTAATGTAACTGATTACATTTGATTACTTTTCTAAATTTCTAATGAATGTTAATCATTTTGAAACATTTAAAGCAGGGCAGAGCTAACCTTACAGTAGCACTCAACACTGATTACTGTCAGACTTTCAGAATCCTTCATCACTTGAATTACGATTATAATAATTTAATTTTAAAGCACAACCACCACAAAGTCAGACTTTAGCACCTGTTTTTACTTTGAGATCGTTCTGAGGTTAAATACAGACTTAAAAACTTAACAAGAAAGAATAGCTATAATACTGGTTTTGAAATCAAATCTTTGCATAGCTATGGTGGGAAAAACTTGCATCTAACAATGCCTTGAAAAAAAAAACTGTTAATATTAAAAAATAAAGCATGTACATAAACTCAGATAGGAAATAAAATCGAATAAGCATGTGTCCTAAACTTCTGAAATATTGGTGTGGCATATTTTAGAGCAGTCAATGCAATTTATGAAAGAAGTCCTTTAAATCTGTATGTTGTTGTGTGTGTGTGTGTGTGTGTGTGTGTGTGTGTGTGTGTGTGTGTATGTGTGTGTACTGGTTTTTGTGGTTTACGGGGACAAAATTTGTTTAATGACATGGGTATGACAGAGGTATTACAATTTGAAGGTGGTTTATGAGGACACTGCCTATGTCCCCGTAATTCAAAAGGCTTAAAAAACATACTAAATGGTGTTGTTTTGAAAATCTAAAAATGCAGAAAGTTTCCTGTAAGGGGTAGGTTTAAGTGTAGGGTTGGTGTAGGGCAATAGCTCATACAGTTTGTACGGTATAAAAACCATTACGCCTATGGAGCGTCCCTGTAAACCAAAAAAACAAACGTGTGTGTGTGTGTGTGTGTGTGTGTGTGTGTGTGAAAAATTCAAATTTAATCCAAAAATACCTTTGTAATAGTTAACATTTTTTCTCAGTTACTGTAACTAATTACAATTACATTTATTTTGTACTTACATGAGACAAAATGTACTTACCATGTAACTAAGTTATGGAACAGCCTGTAATTACAGTTTGTAATTATGTAGATGTAATAGGCAGCTACTGTTACACATATGTAACAGACCGAGTCTGTTACACAGCTACTAGTACACTTAAGTACACTCTTGATACACTTTAAGTAGCTTATGCCTGTGTAATATTCTGTAATTGTAATGTAATTGGAAAGGTATTACATGTATTTTAGCTGTGTACTGGTGGAGTAAATCAAACTAAGGTGCAGCTGGATAAGGTGTACAGTATAGATACACATGAAGTACACTTAAGTACAATCTTGATACACTTTATTTTAAGTAGCTTAAGCCTGTGTAATATTATGTAATTGTAATGTAATTAGAAATGTATTACATGTATTTTAGCTGTGTACTGGTGGGTTAAATCAAACTAAGGTGCAGCTGGATAAGGTGTACAGTATAGATACACATGAAGTACACTTAAGTACAATCTTGATACACTTTACTTTAAGTAGCTTATGTCTGTGTACTTACATTTATAATTGCTTTGTATAAAGTCTGCAACACATATGTAACAATCTTTTGGTTACATAAGTAGCTGTGTAACAGACTCGGTCTGTTACATATGTGTAACAGTAGCTGCCTATTACATCTACATAATTACAAACTGTAAGTACAGGCTGTTTCATAACTTAGTTACATGGTAAGTACATTTTGTTTTATGTAAGTACAACAGCTACTACTAAGTACTTAACTAGGTAATTACTCTGTACTATGGACACCTTAAAATAAAGTGTTAAGTTATTTGGTAATTAAATTACGTAATTCCGTAACATGTAACTAGTTACTTCCAACACTGTCTATACAAGAAGGAAATATATAACTTCAACAATACAGACTGGTGCACAGTCAAAAAAGATGCACCAGGAAAGCAAAACTTCTTTAATGAGAAGAAGAAAGACTGCAATTGCAAACAGGTCGAGTCGCTTTTAAAATCTGGCTATAAAGATTTATACAGAATTCGACTGGGGAAGGTTTTTTTCTTCATTACTACAGTACAGCTACAGCAGATTGTGCAGGAGTTGAGTTGAGTTTCAATATATTGTCACAGCATTGGCATTAGCTGAGTAGTTCTTCCAGACAATCCCAAATATAAAAACATCTTCTGTTGAGAAACTCTACAGGTTTTTAAAACCTTTTGCCCCTGAACCAACTTTTTAAATGGCCCTTTTGAATAATGACAAATTATAAATTCTCTCTTTCAGTATCGTGATCTGTGTCTGGAATTTCTGCCAGTGCCACATAAGGAGGGAGCTTGCAGGGTCTATTGCTTGTGAATCTAATTTTAGCCATGTGTAATTTAAAGATAATAAGCTCTATTTGCATTTGCCAGCCCTATCAGACAGCACAGACTGTACGGCTTTCTCTGTTTGCCTCCTCAGCTAACGCACTTTAAGTTAGACTCTTCTTTCAGTGATTTTTGAAAATGATTTCATTTAATATTTTTTGTCTTCCTTAAAAAGTGTACTTAGCAATCCTTAATTAAACGTTTACACTTAAAGAAATTAATAGGATTTTAAATGCATTAAACAGTATCAGTGTTTGATTCTTCAAGTTTGTGGCGTTTGAACATTATTTCAACTTTTCTAGTACATGAAAACTAGCACGCTTGAGTTCATAGAATGTAATACAGTCTCAGTGGAAAAAGCAATTAGCTTGAATTTGTATTTGGTCTTTTGCTCATCTCCTCAGCCATCTAGAATCAGCACGCTTGAAATTAATTGGCCTCCTTCGTATAGACTTCCTGCTAAGTTCCTGTCCTTCTCCTTAACATGGAAAAAAAAAGCTTCCCAAATCAAAAGAAGTACAAATCAGAAGTTTCTCATCTCAAGCCGAGCCATCTGTCTTCTTTTGTGTATAAAATCGCGCCCATGGGTTTGGACCAGCCCTCTCATCTTTTCAATCAAATTCTCCGGCCCGCTGCTTCTGAGTGGCAACTGGCCCACATCTAAGCCTGGTGCTCAATGGAGCTTCTCTGTGGTAAGACGCTAAATCTGTTGCAGTGAACCATGCTTGATGTGTTAATGGTGGATCCTTTGCTCTCTCTGAAATGCCACACTCCAATCAACAACCCCAGCTGACTCTTGTTCTTTCGTCCTCCGCGCATCCCTTTCACTGTAATTAGCTCCAGTGTGCCCACTGATTGGACCCCTTATTCTCTTTGTCTATTAGCTGTGTACTGAGAGGCGTCTTTTCTTTCCCCAGGAGGCAGACAGGAAGAGTGTCATAGAGATTGGGCTTATCACGAAATTCTAAATGCAGAAACATTTCGCCTCTATGATTGCGCAACAAAGAACGCCTCATTTTCTTAAATTTGATTTTGCAGAGTAATTTACTGAGTAGCTGATGGGCTTTGTGAGTCATTGTGATCTAATACGCATTCTTTGCTTGTTAACAAATGAACACATATCTGTTCTTGATGAGGGTGAGATTAGCATTGTTAATTATGACCTTAAGAGAGGCATTACAATTCTTTCAGTGAGTGCACTGCAGCACCTCTATAGTTTTAATGAGTAAATCTATCAAAGATCCTATTTCTAAATAATAAAAATAATAATAAAAAATCATTTTTATTATTATTATGTAAATATATATATATATATATATATATGTGTGTGTGTGTGTGTGTGTGTATTATTTTATGTTTCATGAGATTCAATTTTAGCCAATAATATTTAAGAACAAACCTAGAATATATTGCATTGCTAATGGAAAAAAACCCCCCAAAAAACAAACAAACAAACAAACTTCGCTTGACCTGTTTATTTTCATCCTGGAGATGAACTCTTTGTAGTATTTTTATTTTTATTTTTTGTACTATTGTACAGTTTTTTTTTTTTTTTATTACAATAGGCTGATTTCTAATATATATATATATATATATATATATATATATATATCTTTATGTATGTGTATATAAATAGTGCTGTCAAACGATTAATCGCATACAAAATAAAAGTTTTGTTTGTATAATGTGAGTGTTCTCTGTATATTCATTATGTTTATATAAATACACACACATACAGTATATATTCGAAAATATTTACATGTATTTACATGTCTATATTTATATTCATATAATTAATATAATAAATAAATATATTTAATATATAAACATAACATATTATAACATATAACATATATACATAACAATATATAATAAATATACACAGCACACATACATATATTATGCAAACAAAAACTTTTATTTTGGATGCAATTAATCGTTTGACAGCACTAATAAATATATATATTATTTCCTTTTGGTTTTGGAGTAAAATATGACCCAGATGGTTTCTTTTTTTTTTTCTTTTTTTTTTGTGATAGTCACTCTTAGTCATGCTGGCAATAATACTTCAAAACAAACCTACAACATATTGCTTTGCTTAAGGCAATTAGAAAAAAAGAAGAAGAAGAAAAAAAAAAAAACCTTTGATTAGCATCTTTATTTTCATCCCGGAGATGAACTCTTTGTCCTACACTGCATTCTCCTCTTTCTGTCTCCCAGCAATCATGAAAGCTTTTTGATGGAAGTTAATGAAATGAAATAAATTGGCTTGTAATGCATGGGAGGCTGTAAAGGTAATGGAATTTGAAGAGTGTCAGTGGGAATGGGGAAATGGGGCAGAGATTGGTTGAGGTTTGTGTCCCGAGGGCTGTGAGACATGGCAGCAGCGATACAGAGCAGAGCCAAAGGTGTCCAGACAGTAAGGTACAACCTTCCTCATACCTTTCATCAATTAAAAATCATATCATATCATATCATGTAACATTTATCACTGTTATGCTAGATTAGGTTTAAAAAAAAAACTGCTGTATGGGTGACATAAATGTAAACTTGTTTCACTCTCTCTTGGCTTTTCCTAACACAATATTTAATATTTTCTATTTTAGTGTTCGATAGAGATATCAAATGCAGAATGTGTGCCTTCTCATCTGCCAGGATGAGATCGAGAGGTTGCTCAGAGACATAAATATAACTTTTGATAAATACAAATAACTTTAATTGACACAGTGAGAAACTCCTCACAGTTCAAAGAAAATCCCACTGGTAATTATTGGAGAACATCGGCTGTACCCTCTTCTTATAAATATGGTCATTCTGAGATGACCTGAAGGCAGCATTTTAAAACTAATTGCATGGTGTAGACGATGAATATGTTAATAAGAACAAAAATCACAGGACTCTCATTTCGCCCCGATCATATTTGATGACCTCAGATAAGCCTCTCAGTTACAGATAAATGAGTCCAATCAGGCAAGAGAAAATATGAAAAACTATGAAGGCACGCTCTGTATGCACCCGTTAAGTCATTAACATATGCTTCAACATGTTTCACCCACTATTGCACTGGGTGAAGTTGGAGTGGCAAGCTGTTGATTGCTCATTGTGAACAGTGCCCTTTTTTCTCACAATGCATCTCCACAGAATAATTGTTAGGCTGTTGTATAGAGACTTTGGCCTGAGTCAGTGCATGCGTGTGTGTGTGTGTGTGTGTGTACTGGTTTTTGTGGTTTACGGGGACAAAATTTGTTTAATGACATGGGTATGACAGAGGTATTACAATTTGAAGGTGGTTTATGAGGACACTGCCTATGTCCCCGTAATTCAAAAGGCTTAAAAAACATACTAAATGGTGTTTTTCTGAAAATCTAAAAATGCAGAAAGTTTCCTGTAAGGGGTAGGTTTAGGTGTAGGGTTGGTGTAGGGCAATAGCACATACAGTTTGTACGGTATAAAAACCATTACACCTATGGAGAGTCCCCGTAAAGCACAAAACAAACATGAGTGTGTGTGTGTGTGTGAGTGTGTGAACATCTGGAGTTTGCCTGGCATTGCTTCCATGACCCGGGGCAAAAGTCTTCCAGAGCGTGAATGTGCGACCAAAAGAAAGAGGGGTAATTTGTTTTGTTTGAGCAGAGGGGACGGTAGGGAGTGAAGAGTGCTTAAATTGATTGATTGGTGGCTCGTAGAGTAGTGGACCGGGCCATAATTACTCTTTGTGCCTGGTGTGATAAGGAAATTAATCAAACCATTATGTTGCTCCGTTTTATCATCAGGTAGCAATAATTGAATAAACTAACTTCACTTGTCTTCAGAATGACTTTCCTCGCTACGTGTGCTGGCTATATTTTGCACAGAAGGTTAGAAATTTTGTATTGCATCTGTTTGGTTGGGGAAGGATTTTCCTGTTGCTTATTATATAAACAAGAAATTTATTCAGAAATGATTCCTTTTTATCATTCCATCTGTCTCCCCTTCTGTTCGCCGTCATACCTGTCTATAACTCTGCATCTGTTTCCAGAAGCATCACGTCAGACTCTAATGCAAACTGCGTAAAAAAAAAAAAAACCCTCTGGTTGAAGTAAGAAATCCAGTGAGATGCACAGCGAGGTTGTAACTTTCTGTTGTTATGTCGTTCTTGCGTACCTCCCGCTGAGCAGAACAAATGTGGGAGAAATGGGAGGGCTCGAATAAAGCTGCTAAATCAGTCTGATTGTTCTTAAATCCTTCATGTCCACTTGTATCGCTCAGCGGAGCCTTCATGCAGAGTTGGAAATAGGGCAGGCAATTCTCCATTCGCTTCAGCTGTTTGTGGATTTTCTGTCCCCCCCCACTTGCCAAACTCACTTTCCTTTTCCCCTTCACTCTAAAAGCGTCTCTACAAATCAATTACCTTCCCTGGCTCGTTTGGGATTTAGCAAGGACATTGTCTGTGGCAGATAATGAGGTCTGGTGCTGTGATTTTCTTTCTCCCATGATGCCACACAGGTTATTTTCTCAGTGGAGGCAGCAGGCCTCATGTTGCAGAAATTTAAGCTGGTGTTATTGTCTTCCCGTTTTATCAAATAAGAAGCGGCAGCTCAGTCTTACACTAAGTAGATGTTACATCAAATCAAGGCCTGACAAAAGAATTACAGAAAGTACAGAACTTTGATGTGGTACTTGGACTTTTTGTGATATGATGGCCAGTGATATGTTCATAAACATTCAAGTGTAATTGCGTTTGACAGTGGATTCTGTTTGTTGGCCTACATCAACAGCTGAAGGCATGAATATAAAATTATTTGGGTCAAAATGCAAATTATGTTAGTGCTTACACTGCTTTCAGTTTATATATATCTACATGCTTAATCTCAGTGTTTGTTAATCTGACTCATTTTAGTTATCTTATTTCCTATTCTGATAAGTGAAGCTACAGTAGGAGGGATGCAGATCCTAGAACTTAAGTTTGGAATCGCTTCCATAAGGAGACATGAGCTCAGTTCCTCATAAAGTGTTCCCATGGGATTGTTATGCACATCCGTTGTTGCATCCATTTGCATGGTTCCTGACCTGGTAGCAGTGTAATGCAGCAGGTTTGCTTGTCTTTGGAGCTTCAGATTAGTGGAGAACACTGCTTGTCAGAAATACTTGTTAAGCTAAGTGTCTAATTCCCATTAAGGGTCATGCCTGCAAAGTTTTGTGGAATGTGCATATGAAATTTCTATTTTGATTCTGATGTTAATTTGACCTTAAAATTTCATACTTAAATTTTGGTAAATTGCATTGAAACAAATTAGGGTCAGTTTGACCTGGAACATAACTGTAATACCCAGAATTTTAAAGGTGCCATAGAATGAAAAACTGTCTTTACCTTGGCATAGTTAAATAATAACAGTTCTGTACATGGAAATGACATACAGTGAGCCTCAAACACCA